>JAHWXV010094824.1:0-14074 GCA_024586415.1 Phrixothrix hirtus
ATAAATTCTATTTTTAAAAGTAACTTTTGAAAACCCCTGATTTTCAAACGTAAACAGTACTTAACTGCAACGATTGACAAACGCAGGTTCGTTTCTAAAACTATCTTCCAACCCCCGCTTCCCGAGAATTCGAAGGTTAAAGAGAGCTTGCTTCGGGCATTCAGATTAGAGTACCGACCTTCTAAGGTACATGTACGCTTAACATAAAGTGTAGTGGCCGTTCCAGAATAATAGCTTCGAATTAGCTACCCGAAAAGGGTTTAGGATCGTAGGAACTTCTGCCAATCTATTAACAAGGGTAAAGAAATTCGTATCCCGTCCAACCAGCTCAAAAAGTAGTCGTTGAACGCCGGGACAAGTATTTTCAATACAATAAATTCCTGGAACCTGGTCGTCAACATTTACCACTATGACAGGTACCGAAGTAATATTAAAACTAACTATTAATTCATTGGGGAAGTCGCTCACATCAAGCGAGATTTGGACATTTCACCTCAATGTTGTTGAACCTTGATTATTTAAACTGAACCTAATGAAAGAAGTATTGTTAGAGCCACCTTAACTCACCAAAGGGGGTCAATAGTTTCATCTTGCTAGTTAATTAATTAAGATTACGATATTTAAGCATTTAGTCTTTGTTTGGGGCACAATATATCTTTCAATTAATTAATTTAGGATAAGTTGTTCTTTTACTACAGTTAAACTATTCATGAACCTTAGTGGAAAAGATATATAAATATTATTTTATGTGATTATAATTATTTATCTAAACCGATTCAATATCTTCTTATTTTAAATACCTTTAGTTTTAGGAACATAATATAACATTGTATTTTCTTACAGGAATGTAAAACGTTTAAATAATTAGGTACGCGCACAGATTATAAGTTTTTAAAATAATACTCATGATACAACTTCTCCAGTAGCGTGTAAGGAACCCAGTACACAGTAAGTCTCCTGATTATCACCATTCCATTCACTATTGGAGATCATCGTCCTTATCGGAAGTCTTCATTGGTTTATGGCCTATCGTATGTCGCAAAAGATAAGGTGGCGCCCAAAAATACTATGACTTTTGCACAAGCTTTGACTTATAAAAACCGTTCTGAAATTCCAGTTTAATTCCTACCAATACCACGTTAAAACCCCTATATTTACCAACCGACGCTACCGTAGTATCGAACGATTTCTGAAACAAAAACGGCATTAACCTCTACGACCTCGGCCTAAGATACGGTTACCCCGTTATAGCATGGCCAAACCAAACGTAAGCACTAGTTAACGAAATTTCCAAAGATAAGGTGCAACTTGAAAGGGCGAAGATTTCAGGAAATATAACAGAATGCAACGAGGCAGCTGTTCGCTATTTTGTAAGATGAGTTCAAAACTTGCTTCGTGCAGTGAAAACATCTCTGGTTTAGGTGTCTGGCTTCGGGAGAGACTACTTCGAAGGTGATTAATTAATATAGCTATATGTGTTGTAGTTTTTTCTTAATAAATCCAATCCGGATAGATTTTGATCATACCTCGCACAAAGATCAAATGGAAGCCGTCCTAAATGTCTTTTTATTTCGCGCCACTCGAGGACTATTTACAACGCAAAATTTCCTTCTGTTGCATCTACATCATTAAGCCCCCAGTTACCAACTGTGTAAACGGAGCGGTCCTGAGGACACCGATTACTTTTTCATTTCAACGTGTGCACAATTTTAATTTATTAATAGAGATCTATAGCTCCTACTTCCATAATGAATCGGAAGTCGACCATATCCACAATGTTTATAAATAGTTAATAAATTGATGAAGGAATAGCTTAAAGGGTAATATGTTCGGCAGACTAGTTATTCAGGTAGACAAGGGTGGATAAATCTCTGATTGCTTTGCGTTTTGTTCCGGCTTTTAAAGTGGTTCATATCAATTGTTGATTATTTGTATGTTAGTTGAATTTATTCAGTATATGATATATTATGTATATTATGCATATTATGTAAACATATTTCAATATTTAGTTATTTCACAGATTTCTGTAATGCTACAATATCTTAAATTTTACAATGCATTTGTCCCGCGAGATGTTTTCACCTAGTTTGAATTAATATTTTAACATTTTACATCTTGCTTGTCCCTAGCTTCCTAATTATTGTGTTCTATTGTATCATTTACCACTTGGTTCGTTTTATATTTATTCCCAATCCATTGAATCTGTGCTAGCCAGCTTGAGAACCGCTTACCTTTTAACATCGTAATTACATGAAAAACTGTTGCGTATTAATTAAATTAATTAATACGCGGTTCAAAATACCTAATTGCGGCACAGCAGATAAATAGGAGATGAAAATATTCGGAAAGGAATGGGTACAATTTTAGAAAAATTTTTAGAGGCAACCGAGGGTCGAGCCCTGGCTTTCAGTTTTGTACTCTGGCATGTTAACCATTACATGTCAGTCGATTAAATAATATATTTAATTTAGAGTCCAACTATATTTAGCTATATATTTCAATATATGCATTAACCTGAGGTGTGAATCTGTTGGAATGACTGCTCTCCCAAGGGTCCTTAAAGATGGTAAACATCTTATAAATCCTATTCATAGTGGCACATTTGAAGAAAAATTTGCCAAAGAGCCGGAGATTGGGGCGGTGGTGTAGTAGTTAACACGCCAGAGTACAAATCTGAAAGCCCGGGTTCGGTTCCCGGTCGCCTCTTAGAATTTTTGTAAAATTGTGCTCATTCTTTTCCTAATATTTTCATCTTCTATCGTAATTACATTTAATTTCATAGAATCCTTTCCTTAACGGAATATTATTAATTATTAATTGTAATTAGATATGGTGCTTAAATGTTTTAATATGTAATATTATTTATATTATTTTCCAATATTTAAATGCAATTTCAACGTATAACGATTCTCAAATTCTTGTTACATAATTAACTACCTGTGTTGATAAATTTTGATGCAGAAATTTGGAAAATCGATCTGGTTATTAACCAAAATTGGGGAAACAACATAATTTTATATTATGGTAACCCTACTAGATAACTCAACTTGAGTGCTCAGATGGTAGAATTAAATTTTCAAAACATATTATATCTAGATGTCTAGGAGCAGCGTTAGGAGTATATAGTGATACACCATGCTTAATTACATTCAAAGCTCACGTTTATTATTTTATTTTCAATGTAGGTAACATTTCCATTTTAGTCTTTTCGTTAATTTGAGGAAAATTAGTACAGTACATTTGGCAATGCTCTAGAGGGTTCCTTTTCAATATTTTTAAAATTGCTCAAATTGTTTGCGAGTATAGTTATAAAGTCACCAACGGGCAATTAAGAGTAAATTATTTTACAATAACTGTGCAAGATGTTCTATTTTATCATTTTAGTATACGCATTTGTAGTTATCTTATAACCTTCTTCGTACTACTTGTTAATACTTTCCAACACATCTAATTTATTTGAAGTCAGTACTCTGTATGATTATTTACTTAGTCATTTATTAATTACTGCAATATATACTTAATGTTTAATTTGAGTTTTGTGCATTATTTTAATTTTTTTAATTTTATTGATTTTGATTTTGAACCATTTTACTTTAAAAAAGGTTAGGTTGTCTTCCATTTTAAAAAGCAGAGATAGAGTTGTAGTAGAGATGTAGTTTTAGCCCTGAGAAATTGGAATATTTATGATCATTCAAAGCCAATCTAAGAGATTACAAATTTGGTAGTTAGAGTACCTACGACTCGTTCTCGGTTTCAGACAATGGCGAATACTATCTTCACTCGAAGGAATCACATGGTTATAAACTTCTGTTTTCGTATGAAATTTGCCAGCTTCTATTCGTTGAAGGGATTTATTTACTCAGCACCAATTTTGAACACGGTAACAAAGTGCTTTAATTTAATGTTATAATTTCATGTTCCGTCATTTCTAAATCTTATTTCGCAATATAAAAGTAATCGTCTGTAGCAGGTTCACTATTTTTGCTTTCTGAAACTTGAACAATTCTAAATTTTCTACTTTCCTAATTTACATACCATGTGAACACTAATTTCTGAGTTTAATAATTAAAGTTTATAGTTAAGCTAAATACCAAATTAAATTACCGTTAAGCAGTACTTAAAAATTTAAATATTGCTTATTTTGTTAGTTATATCTTTGGACTTCAACGCGTCATTCTTTACTATTTGACGGAATTCTGTTAAAATTAAGCATAAATTAATTAAGTTTATTCATATGTGCTTCTAAATTGAAATATGTGCGTGTTTTTTAAATAAATCTTTTTTCAATAAAACACTAATACAGCGCAGCGGCTTCCATTCCGCACATGCGCATCGAGTGCCTTCACGACAGTGCCCGATCACACGTTGCTCAAGGCTCCCAAAAATGTACCCTGTCATTTAGTGTGGAATAATCCTATCATCCCAGTATAGTACAGACCTCGCATCCCGTGTTAACATGTGTTTTTGCATCCTTGCAGGTTAGTAATCTCAATACAACCTACGTTCTAAGGCGGCGAGTTTCTATGAAGACGAAATGCAGAATTTGATCACATGTTATTATAAGTGCCTTAATATAAGTGGACACAATGTAGAAAAATAGTTTTTGCACTTGCATTCCTAAGACGCTACATTTTGTCACCAGTTTCTATGATTAAAGCGGCACTTTTGATCTCAAGGGATTCAAACTTTGCTTAGGCTCAAGGGAATTAAACTGCTTTAAATATACCGAGTAAACAAAGTCAGTCCACGAAAACAAAAATTAATCAATAATAACATTTAGTGTAATGTAAATAACGTTTGCCTTAATGTATTGTTTGTTTGTTTTTGTGGCTGAGGGTTCGGGATGTGGAATTTACCTTGTCCCTCTTGGACTACAACTGTTATATAGCCATTTCGAAATGCCTACTAGAATTTTGCTGAATCTGGAGGAGTTCCAAAGCTAGTAAGTATTTGACGCGGGACTTGCGATTTTACTTCCTTATCCGAGAGGAAGGCACATTATTAAATTTTTCCCCACTGAAAAATTTACCGACCTCAACCAAGTTTGAACCCGCGTCTCTTCGGTGTAGAGGCAAAGATGCTAATCACAATACCAGTTGGGACCAGTGCCTTGAAGCTTATATTGATAAAACGAATAATTTGTCAATGTCAACATCACCTAAATTTACGTTTTTCAACCCTTTTGATTTCAAATTATTCCAAAGTGGTTTTTAATCCCTCCAGTGATAATTTCTCTTGCTATCGCTCGAACAATAAATTTCTCCCTCGGAATTAAAGCCTCACTTTAGTTCCTTGATTATAATATTGTATTAAGGTACTGGTTTTCATGTAAAAGTAAAACTGTTCGAAAAATATAATTTGAAATTTTTAGTAAATCCGATACTTAAAGACCACACCTTGTGTTTCTTTCCTTTGATGTGACATATTATTCTGAAATTTTTTACATTAAAGCTTTGGTTATTTATCTGTTTAAAACGTTCTTTCGGAATTTAAAATACATATTGTTTTACTATTCACCTAATACCTTTTGATTTAATTTATGTATCGTTGTCGTATAAAATTAATGCACTATTGGTGCTTAAAGATATTTTTGAATCTCTAGTTTTTCGGGAGTAAAGAAAACTATTAAGTAATACATCTAAAGTTTCATTTTTGTAATAAAATATATGTTGTACTACAGATTACTACTGTCTGTACATTTTTACACCAATACCTTTAGAACGCAATGTTAACAATACCTTCAACGGATTTTCTCAGTTAGCAACTTTTCTAACCTTTCCCGTATTTAAACTTACTTACAGACGTACGGATAAATTAATTTTAATTACTGTATAAATTTTGTGACACTTCGTTTTTGATATTAATTTATTAAATACTTGCTGTGCATGAATAACTTAGAATTTTTGCATTTTTGAAACAGTGAATGTCTCATTGTGATGCTAATTTTCATTCGGTATATATGATTGCTATTGTTATATGTGTTCATTATTTCATAAGCTGCGCAACAATTTAAATAGTTTATGCTGTATACACTGATCTCCCAGTTTCCATTAAAAATTGAAGGTATGGTGAATTGATCAAATTAATCTGGTATTCTGAAGGGCAATAGATACTAAAGCAAACGAGTTAAAGAATTTCGCCTCAGATTATTTTTGTTAAGTGGTTGCAACTTTTACTGTACTTAGCATTAAACCTTAATAAGACAAGGTTCTTTCAATATACTACACATTCCAGAATTTGCCACAGCATATCACCACACAGATATCTGTACTAATTTTTTATACTCAAAGGGGTGCTGTGTAAACCTTTATTGACTAACGTAAAATTTTATTGAATCGTTCAAATTATTAAATACTTACAATTAGATCTAATCTTAAATTATGTAAAGAGTGTGCACTTCCATCACGGCTAATAAATTATTTTATTGTTTTATTTTCGATTTTTGAATGAAGGAGTGTTTCAACATAACAGCATGTCTTCTCTGTTATGCCTTTAATGATAGATTACATCACGACGGTTACCAATTTATATAAAGTATCAATGCATTTAGATAACTAACTCTAATGCTACCCGCTCAATAATAGATTTATCCATTGTACTAATTGTTCATCATTTAAGTATTATTTTATTAAGCTACAACGTTAGTTATTGTTATTGAAATTACGGTAAACGTGAATTTCTGATTTATATACAGATAAACCCCCATTTGGATCCCACAAGCTTCAACTCAGTTTGCTTTCAACGTGCTATGCTGGATTTTTTTATTAGCTATCGAAGGTTTTCTTAAATAAATAAATTATGTGACTTTTATAGCAGTTTTTCTAACATTTTGAAAACAAATTTTGGTTTTGAACGGACGCTGCTCAATAAATTTAGCAAGCAATTCCAATCTTCGCTGATGCAAGTGACCTGAATCTCTTCAATTCTCTATTCTAACCTCAAATTAATTATTGTGCATGTCCTAAAACCCAAGTAGTTCATTACAAAATTTTGGTGCATCAGCTCAATTAAGAAAACTTCAGAATACATGCTGTATTTTACTGATCAGCACTGGCCTGAATCGGAATACCCCAAGTGTGCCCTAAATGGTACAATATGTTCCATTTAAAAACTAATAAATCGTTTCATTAAATTCAAATACTAAGAATTACAGTTACACTGGAAAATAGAACACAAATTGTGTTTATAACTAACAACTTTTCAGATCTTCAGTTTGAACATCATTACAACATGTCGATTAATATCTAATATTCATTAATACATACTCGTACAATGGAATTGCATCTAATGTTATTACAGTTGACCAGTAATGTAATAATATTCTATATTTCTCTCTTAAATTTGCATAAAAGATGATATTCAATTATCAGGAGCATCGCAGGTTTAACAATATTCTCTCTAATTTAAAATTGTTAAGTTTATATTTACATGTCCCTTTAAAACAAGGTGTGAATCTAAAAACTACTTGTCAAGCAATGTATAATAAATAGCAATAATTTCAAAGTGTGTAAATCAGTTGCTTTGAAAATTGCATAAGGAAGTTTATAAAAATGTGTAATATCTCCTGAAATTCGCATTGAACGCTTTCTGAAATATGAGTACAATGAAGTTACACTTTAAGTGAGCTTACATAAAAAGGTTGAATGTCGTTTTATTTCCTCGCCGATAAGTCACCATTATTACCTACAAAACGAACCTTATACCCATTTTACGATAAAAAATGTACAATTTGTGTTCTTTTTTTCAAGCCAAGGGTAATAAAATTTATTGATAGGCTATTAAGTTATTGTTAGTTGTGACAGTAATACTTTGCTTGTAAAAATGACAATGATAGATGTATTAAAGGAAATTAAACACTTTATGTCATTAGTAAATATCAATTTCCATTATATTTGTGTAATATTTTTCTAGACATCTCACATCCATTAGGTATAGCGCAGTACTCGTAAATATCGGTTTAAATTAAATCAATTGTATCTATATTTACTGGCGGTTGAATAAACCTAATTTCTATAAATCTGCATACATGTTTGCATAGTTCCAAACATCATTTGTCAATGTGCATATTTATGGAGCAATAATTGATGCATGCAGATTGATTACTCCCGACGAACTAATCTGAAAACTAAATTCTAAACAGAGCAGCCTCGAAGAAATAGTTGACAGGGTAAGCTGTAATTAAATTTTACCCATAAACCTTCTCGACGTATCATTTATAATACCTGGCGACAACCAAACAAAGCGTCATCAGGTCACTAATTTAAAGGGTACACATTTGTAAATTTAAATAATTAAATATTCATAGTTAGCACAGCACAATGGAACTCAAAATATTTTATAAACTTTACACAAATGGTTTATTGACTATGCACGGATATCTGTTTATTAAAAATAAAAAATTTTATATTGATGATAGTGCTGCAATTACTTACGTTAACTACCCAAAATTTTATCATATGAAGTAATGTAATCCAATAATCTTTTATACAACAGTAATGCTTATGAGGGTTTCTAATTATAGAATGACATCTTTGATAGTTGTTAAACTCAATTATAACTGTAGAGATAAGTTATAGAGTCAGTTTACCAAAAGCAATTAACAAATCCAAGTCCATGTTAAGAGAAAGAAAATGTTAAGTTTGTCATTAACATTGTAAACAATGAAAAGAGAACAAATATAAATGTAGATTTTCTATTGTAGTAAGAAACAGAATAGGCCCTTTTATATTAAAGTCATGCCGCAAATTGCATCTAAATGTTCATTAATTTAAATTACTTCATTCAGCGCTAGACAAATATTCTTCTATAAAATTAAACTATAATTTATTATTAGGCTTGGTAAAATTATATAATGTGTAAAGTAAATGGATCATTTCATAAGAAATCGATTCTAACTAAAGACGTAACTGTCGCTCTAAAAGAATATGTTTACTAAAGACGTTGAGATATTGTAAGGGTTTATTGATCTATAGTTTCCGTCAATTGAAGCAATTGCTCTACTCACAGTTACAAACTATGCCATTATATAAATGTCAAGTTATTAATTGTAACGGTGTTCTTATTATACATGGTTATTTAAAAAGGAAAGGAAATTGGAATTTTATAAAATTAAACACTAATGATATTATCTATTTATGACGGTTTTAAATAGTAGGCCAATTTATAAAAATATACGCAATGTGAGTGGAAGGGGTAGTAATACACAAACGACAAATAGTTTATACTAAAGATATTTAAAATAGGCTGAAAGTATGCTGCTGGGGTAAAATTTAAAAACTAACAACTTCGTGACATTACTTGAAGAAAACGGACCATACATAGAGCAGTTTTCTCTAATTATATCTATTACGTTCTTTAATTTATGAGCGAACCGGTTTTTTAGTTAGTTAACCAACGCATTTTCAGGCTTTTATTTTGAACTATACCTTAGGATCAAAGACCCTCCTTTCAGAACAATAGATTTACTGTACTAATATATATTAGCCGAAAGCAAATTATAAGTTTATATTAATGTTTATTTAAGTTTTGTAGGTTTCCACCAACGATAATTGCTCTACGAGTAAGGTCACAGTTTTTGTAAGTTTATTAGAAAACATAAAATCAATTTGTATGCAATTTAAAATCTAAAAACGGCTAACAAAAGATTTTAATAACTTCTCTCAGAACTTTGTTTGAAAAATGTAAATAACAAGGTTGAATGTCTTATCTGTCTGAGGAAGGTGTTTTAGGTTGTAAATCTAATGTAACTGTAAAATAATTCTTACTTAAGTAAAATTAACGACTAATTGTTAATTTTTTTTCCAAATAATAGGCTAGTAGAATTCTATAATTGCGCATTTTAGGGATATGTCAGTCAAAAAATTATTGGGTTGAAAATTTTCTTTGTTTCAGGAAGTTTATTTCATTGAAATTGAAGCTTCATCAGATTTGATTTTCAAAGTGTTAAAGATATTGACGATGAAATAGACTGCTTGAAACAAAAAAAGTTTGAACTGAATAATTTTTTGCCTGGCATATCCCTAAAATCCGCAATTAAATAATTTTTACATTAAAATGTTTCGAAATTTTACTTTACTGCTATAATGAGGTTATCAGATGTCATTAAAACATCATTTACTTTAAACTGTTTTGTATTATCTGGGATGTTAAGAACATAGTTATTGAGATTTACTTGCCCTTTTCAGTTTTGATTGTAGTAGTCGCAGACCTCAAATATTCCGATACCCGTTGAAACTTCGGTTCCTTGAAACTACTCTAACGGACCGATTGGCTCTCAAACCTACCGGTAATTTTTGCTAGTTTCTCTGCTTCGTGATCTTTTTAATTTCGCGTTCGACACTTGGTTAAAAACTCCCGGGTTTTAAATTAAATTTTAAATGTTACATTCCCGTTTATAATTATTTATGGCTTATGTTGTAGAGGACTATACTTCAGATTTTGTATTTTTATATTCTAACCGTGCACTTAATCTACTCGCTATGTGTCTAAATTACATTTCGATGTAACCTGATCTTTTCGCTGGCGGTAGCTAGTGCACGCCTGTTCACGGCGTTTCACGAATAAAGATAAGGATTTTCGTTTACAATTCCCTTTTCCAGTTTCTTTTTACCAATCACAAGTTTGTATTTCAAACTGTTTGCATTCGTGTTTCTTGTTTGTCACCATTGGAACCTTTGAGGATGATATTCGGTCAACTGCAACCATACTGAATTTTTATTGCGTACCTTTGGTTGTTGCTACCTTATTTTACTGTGGCGGCGTTTTGATTTTCGATTTTTACATCAGAACCCTTCTTGTATTTTCTTATTTAGTAAAATTCGTTAGGGAACTTCGATGTTTAGTTTATTTGTACTTACTATGGATTTTTATTTCCACTCCCAGACATAACTGTTTACTTTTTGTTAAAGTTTCGCTTGTTTCCAATTGCACGTTTTTTATTTAAGAACAACTTGCTTTACGTTTAGAAATACAGTTGTGTGCTATTTCCTGTATAGTGTCTTCAGAAAACTGAAATATATGTAAATTTATTTCATTTTTCTAATGTTGAAAAGTTAATTTTAATTGCAATTTAGGAGGTTCCAGTAGCGTTTTTAGATATAAAAGAAAATGAAATTTTACAATTTCAAATTATATTGCAATGTTGAGTATTACAATACAAGGTATCACAAAATAACCAGAATCACGGAAACTGTGGATGCATTGCGACCTATAGAATAAGATTTCCTCATGAAAATTCGTCCAAAAATATATAGTTTTCGAAATATTAACAATTATAGTATTAAGCACAACCCTGGCGCACGTGCCGTGCCGAATGGCAATATTTGTTGCCCTTGAAGTGTATTACTCAAAGCGTGGACCACATGTTGGTTTTTAGAAATACTTTTTCTAAAAGATAGCATTAAAAGGATTTTATATTACCTGATCTGACAAATTTTAGAACAACGTTTCCCAACTTCCGGTCCACGAATCTAACAGGTAAGTGAAAAAGTTTAAAAGTAATTTTTACAAATCAAAATAAATGAATGAAAAATGTTCTTTATTTTTACATCCAATTTTTAGGGAATAAATTTGTTACTGGTAGATATAAAAAAGTTGTATATTTTGTTTCAGAATATTTTCGTTGAATACAAATTTTAAAAAAAGTTGAATTGTATTAATTTCACGTATGACATTTAAGATAAAACAATTTAGAATCTTGCGTTTTTAACAAATAATTTTAATAGCCTGAAATAATAATACGTATTCAACATTTTTAAAAATTACATATTAAAGTATAACCGCCTACACAAAATAATCAAGGAAAGTAAACAAGCGCAAAGAAATTTTTATAAATCAAACTACTTCATAACGCCCTAAATTATGTGTTTTATAAACAGCATTAAATTACAGCAGTACATTTTTTCTATATTGATATTCATAGTTTCGTTTACTTGGTAGACAGGATTGTATTTAAGACAAACCATATCATTTAAATTTTCAAAAGTTAAAAATGAATAAAAAATTTTGCTCTACATATCATAAGGTATCTACAGTTTTCGTGATGTCGGTTGTTTTTGGGACACCCTGTATAATTTGAATTACTAAAATTTCGTTTTGTTTTGTATTTGAACCACATTGAACTTCCATATTGTTTAGAGGACACTTTCCTTTAGGTAACACGAAATTATTATTTGCGAGGAAAATTTGCAACCATGTATGTATGCTACGTTATCTGCCATCAATCTATTTTTCTGTATGAAATAGATATACGCCACTGGCTATACAATATATTGAATGCTGTTTAGTCTATTCATTTAAGTTTGCATAGATTCTATTTGCGCAATAATTTTAAACATGTAACTGATTTAATTTGTAACATTTTTAAATAATTTAGGCTTCCTTAGTATATTAAATTCAATTCGGAAGTTCAGTTTATTATAGTACAATTTCATGTACATTTACAATTCAACTCATTATAATATTTACGTAATGTAATTTTTATTTACGCAAATTATATCAAATATTGCAAGTATCGATCGATAAAAATCAATAACCTTAATCTTTTCAAGTACATTTGCATTGGAGCAGTAACCCATTTTGAGTCCGCTACGTTACAGTCCTAAACTTTGGCTTTATCGCTTGTTATAATCGCGTGTTTTGTCAGCTCTCGCTGGTTATTTTTATTGCCATATCATCTAATTTATGTAAATTTTATTATTAGCAATCGCCAATTCTCTTTGTAAATTATCTAAAGTCGGTAACGTCAATATGCGTGACGAATTACCTTATTCATGTATAGTATTTTAATTTTGCATTTAATTCCGTTTTGTAATTATTAAAAACATTCCTTTATTTAAGCGTAAATTACTTTTTAAGTAAACTTTTGGAAAATTCCTCGTAATATATTAAAGTTAGCTTATTCCATGAAAATTCCCATAAGAATTCAAGGCTACATAGCTGCCTTTAAGGTGATCTCATCATATTCTCACAAGGTAGCATTTTGTACAATGTAAAAAGCACAGAACGTAAAATACAAGTTCTAAAAATAGCATGTAATAATTGACAAAGCAAATAATGTAATTCGTCCATGCTGTAACATTAGTAATATTCATCTGGGCAATTGTTTTAACGAGAATCAAATCTCGGCTTAGTGGCGTCGGAAAAAGTGGGTACGTGCAAAAGACCACGTTCAGCGAGTTAGCGTTTCCTGCGGGGGAATGCTTTTCGAGATAGTCAGTTTTAGATCACCCCAAAGAAAGGATGTGATAAATAAGTGTGTGTGAATCGAGGGTGTTGCTTTAGTTTGTTTTAGGAAATAACTGGTAATCGTTGAAAATTAAAAGTCTGCAAGGCTAGTGGCCCGTTGCAGAAATAACCGAATTTCGGATTTGTCAATTTCAATCGATAATACTGCCATGGTTGTAATGTAAGCGTATTCCACCTGAAAAAGGGGGACAAATCCTAAAAGCCAAATTAATCCACTTCTCGAACACAAGACTACATCCGTCTGTAAGTTGTTTATATATATTTTTCATACATCCTATGCCGACCCTGGACAAAGGATATTCTGCGGGCAAATTCTCTACCAACTCAAGCTTAGGGTACTATTGCGATTTAGTTCAGATTAATTGAATTAAAGTCAAGTTAATAACTATTAAATTTGGTACCGTTATTAAATGGGACACAGGAGTAAATGTATTATGGACACAAAGTTAATGCCGCCCATTTAAGAACTATTTGGTTTTATTAACTACTTTATGCTTGATTAATTTTCATTTAAGTTCATCTGTAAAATATTAGTAAGTAAGTGAAATAATTAATTTTATATTAAGCAAACCCTGGGTACCTATCAGAAATTATATGTGTTGCAAACATATTTTATATAATGATTATGTCGTTAGCGAGGCACCGGGACCTCAGTTTTGCAATTTGATTTCATTAACTCAGCCAGCGGTACAGAACCGGCTGCTAATTTATTTTTGTCAAATCTGATTCCATGGGCACTCGTTAACCAATGTATGTTATATTAGTAGATAAGTTGCAGTTAGTCACGTATAATTCGAATTAATGCTAATTGTGTAACCGTACAGACCAA
>JAHWXV010094848.1:0-16101 GCA_024586415.1 Phrixothrix hirtus
ATTTATATGGCACGCCCAAACGTGGGTCTGCAATAACAATTATAATAAATTGAATTGTGAAATAAAATTCAATTTTCAAATATATCATAGCAATATATATATATACATACATATATCCGGGTTACCTATCTCAGATGATTCACTCTTGTACTTGAAAAAGGAATAAAATATGGATATGCGGTTTTCGATATCTCTCAGTATTAAGGGGGCCACCTTCTATTTAACTTTTGATTTTCTTACTTTGTTCAGCTTATCCCTATCAACCCCAATCTTAGAATCTGAAATAGCAAAATACCTCATGTGGAATATTAAATAAAATCTGATAAAAGAACAAAGTATTCGCCCTAAAGAATTGGCAATTAAACATCATTAAGTAATTTTTATTTAAATTGATATTTACAAAATTGAACCCAATAAACAGATGGACCAGCTACATTATTTAAGTTTGACTAGGTTTGATTTGGTTGTAGAACGAATATTTTTTTCAAGAAGCAAACGGCTTGAAGGCATTTTTACTCCACCAATTGACATTTATTTTTAACATAGATTAGTGTAATTCACTTGAAATTTCAGAAGCATTTTTCTGCTATATTTAGAATCATTAATATTAAGTTCTCTTCCTATATATGTAGAAGTCACGCAATCTGTAATCTAAACAGTATATATTTTCAAGTTATTTTAATACACTCTCATTGCTGTAATTCAAAGTAATTTAGACCTACGGAGGATGTTCAATGTTCCAGAAAGTTGAGACACCTTAAATTTGTATCTTTTTGTATTGGACGGCCCTGTATTTGGTTGCATTTTTGAATTCTAAAAACTACTCGAGGATGTGTCATAATAAAATTTTGGATAGATTACCTTGTTTTTGAGATACTTATTTTTTCAATAATAATTTGGTGATTTATATTAAAAACGAAACTTATTTACAGAAGCTAATTTTAGAAAATCATATTGAACGGTATAAGGAGTGATTGGAAACTGTCAAATAAGACACAATATACTATGTAACGCCATATATAGGGTCAACAAAAACAATTGCTTAATAAGCTTTGAAAATGATTTACTCGTTTTATTTTAAATCTATCATCTCTACAGCCAGCCTGTCCAACCAAGGTGTACACTTTTGCTAACTGATTATCATAGGAGTATAAAATTAGTTAAATTAGCAAACTAGTGTGTATTTGTTCTTAATTGCAGCGGTTAATCCTAACGAAAAATCGAATATTGCGTTTCTTAAGTATCGTAATTGAAACACCCACTGTAGAAAAAAAACTTTAACTACTAAAACAAAATGTTCTTTACATTATTAGTCTATAAAGTTAAAAAAAATGTTGTTTCATCTATTAAATTTATATGGTGTTGATTACTTGAAAATAAATTACTTTCGAATAATTATCACCCCTCAAATTGCACACTTCGGTTGCAATATGCCGTAAGTTATCCTACTATACGTTGCACACCTGAATCCCATATGGGTACATAGAGCATTTATTTGTATTTAATGCTTTTAAATGACTTAACGACTATCTTAATATTATTAATAAAATGTTGATTTCGAGTAAAGGGAATCTTAGACTACATTGAAATATATCGTCCCAAAAACAACTCACAATACGACAACTATGAATACTATATAAACCGTAGAACAAAAGTTTCTTATGAAATACACCCCAAAACCGTATTATAAATTTTTTTAAGAATCACGCAATAACAAATGCTTAGTGCTGTAATCTAATATTTGCTTACAGTAATACGTATTTCATTTAAAGCGTGATTGTAGTAGTTTGACTAGAAAAGCTCCTCAACCTTGTTCACTTTGTTTACTTAACTCCTTAAGCTAATTTTAAATTTGTCGTTACATTTTTAAATTTTAAAATTATTAACTAACCCCTATTTTTTCATAAAATAAAATTAAAACATTGTAATAATGAAAACAACATTTTAAAAATTTGATCCATATTGGTTTCCGGCTTCAAATAATGTGCTTTCTCAATAAAGTTGGCACTTAGATATTCCCTTAAAGATTTAATGCTTTTTACTACCAAAACCGCTCGCAAAAGTAATAAGATTCTAAACTGTCTTCTGTTAATGTCATAAATATTTACTAAATAATTTCTTTTTTGAAAAGTTTGATGCAAAGTGATGTGAAACTTGTAGTCCATAATATTTTCATTGTGCGTACGCAATCTGTAGCCATTTGAAAAAAATGATAATATTTGTACTGTATCCCGTAAATATTGTTCTCCCGGATTTCCCCGTATACTATTTGGTAGGAATTAGTATTAGGCGGGTCAATATATTCTAGGGAATATATTATTAGGTGGGTCAATATATACTAGGGAATACTGTCTCGCTTTAGGAAATAATGTCCTCTCAAAATTTCTACCTGTAAAACGTATTCCGATGAGGGTCTCTTTCCAAAGATATAAAATTTCTTGACAAACATTTTTAATGCTCAGCGGAGGTATACTTTAGAAAGACGATCAATGTTACTAAATAATAGCAATTAAATATAGGGATAAGGTAAGCAACACTATTATTATTAAATAAAAGCCACATGAAGGGGGATGTGAGCTCTGTTGAAGATGAAGTTTACTGGTAAATTAAAATTTACTAAACGAAGGTAATTTAGTGTAATGTGGAGGTGTACTTTACAAAGTGATAAAATGTACGAGTGTGACTTTACATAGAGGAGAGGAAATACTAGAAACGCGAAACGGATTATTCAACAGTACTGAACGCACATAGGAAGTAAAATTTTCTGCTGGAACTGAACCTACTATTTCAGTGGTATTTATAGTACAGGCAATGATAAATCAGAAAGGAGACGTACAACTACAACTTCAAATAGACGGAAGGCAGCTTTGTGGTTGTTCGATATTTGCTTAAGAACGCTATATGTTGTAAAGAATGAGAAAGTTAAACTGAAACGGAGTAAAATATTATTTACAATAAAGTGGTGGAAAAATTTTGTATGGGGACCAAACTTAAATAACAATTGCGTGTTCAAGTCGAAGAGTGTGAGCCTATAGGGTCAGGATATATATACACATTCGTACTGAATATAATTGCATGTGGGTTGTTTGGGAATATCTCCCTATTGCTTGATTAGATTTAAACCAAATTTTTTAGTTTTCAATTACTACTAAAATACTTTCTTTGTATTTGTAGCCGTTTTTAGATTTACCTTGAAAAATAGAATTTTTAGTTTCTTGAAAATATCTCAATGGACATTTGATGGATGTTTGGATGCTTTTGAATTACATTCAGCATTTTACATGTTTTATAACTGCATACCTTTATCAAAACTATAGCCATTTTCGAATTAACCTTAACCCATTAACTACCAGATTTTTTTTGGGCTAGATTAATGAAATTTGATAAATTAGTTGCTTAATAAGAAATAAAAGATTGAATAAAAATTATCATTTGAGGACAGTGATGGCTATACGTTACAAAAGTTATTTACACTCAAATACATTTAAATGTTACAAAATAATAAAAAAAAAGTGTATTTATTTGTATGCCATTTAGAAAAACATTCTAAATGAAGTCCTATATTGCACTTCTGACATCGTTTACGGCCATGATTCTTGCACAGACCACACCTTCTCTATTTGCTTTCAGAAGTTCGTTCTAGTATGTGTCCTATGGGATCAAATCTAACGTCTGGTATTACTAGCTTGCTTTTGACTACTATTTTTCGATCTGCTCGTTTTAGATTTGACATACCAGAGCTTATTTGTAAGAAAGCTCTAGCGATTCCTCTTCTATCCAAAAGTGTATAACATGTATGCATTATATACAGCGGTATCTACAGAATTTGTAAAAATAGGGAAATACCATTTCTTGTCTCTAAATTTTGTAAGATATTTCTGGAGATACCAGTCCAGTTTGTCCACACTACCCATATACTTGTTATATTGCCCTATTGTGGATGGACGATTAATTTGTATTTTTTTTCAGATCTGGATCATCATTTTACTTTTCCAAATGAGGTTAGTCCTAGATAGTTCGCTAAAAGTTTTATACAACTGTTATCATTCCATGTCATAACTATTATATGATTTTGTTGAACCTACTTCACATTGTATGTTCCCTTTTTTTTCCTTTTTCATTACAGAAATATCATTTAGGCGGTAATTATTCCTTCTATTGAATCGTACCGTTCCTGTTGCTTTACATTACACATAAAATAAAAACTAATAAAGGAATTATCAAAGTACATAGCGTATTCCTCGGGATTTTCTAAATATGAAATCATTGTATAACGGCACGGAACGCACCTTGCGCCTCTGAGGTTGTCAAAGATGTTAATTTCCCTGAATTAGCTAGTTTGCTCCGGCCACCATAGCGGTTCTACCTTTGCGATAAAATCAATTAGGCTAAAATTCAGGAACGATTTGCAAATGTCAAAATTCGGGAAAAAGTCGTAGTTAAGGGCGCCACTTTGTTTTAACGATAAAAAAAGGGGAGGGTCAAAGAGGACTACTGTTATAGAAACCGGGAAAGCAAAGAACCCGATCTCAGAAATCTTAAGATCGAGAATTGTATCAGTACGTACTTACTATATGATTTTCAGGTACGCTGCTGGGCTTCCTCGATCATGTTAAAATTGGACGTACTATCTAAAATAGGTTATTCACTTAAAATTAACTAATACCTGAAAGAAAGTATGTGTTACTACAACTACGGGTTTATATATATAAAATAATAAGATGTGTACTTAAAAATTTAGTACGATGATAACAAAAGAAATGTTGTTTACAATTTACATGTCTTCCCGGAAGGGAATAAAGGATACAACAATTTTCTAAACCTAAATCAAGGGACCCCTTTTATTACTACTAACTAAGCTAAATCTAAAATGAACAAGAAATATTGACCCTAATGATCTCGATAACGTGAACAGTTAAAATTTAAAACTTTAGTCTTTTATTTGTGACAATAACTAACTCATTTTGAATTTATACGCCATGGACTAGTTTGTCCCAGCAGAGTTTACTTAATGAGGGTGTGGAGATTGGTGGAATTTAAAGAATGGACGTATCACTTACTTGGTGTCTTGGAGATCTTCAACACCAAAGGAATCGAGAACAACCGTGCTGCCTAGGATATTCTACTTATCGTACGCCACGTACAGCCTTGTTAGACTCTAACCCTTTGATTATGAATCGACGGGTAATTGAAGTTGACCCCCTTCTATAGTTCGTTCTGGGCGTAAATAGTCCAAGTTTCTACCAATTTGATCCCCTTTACACTACTCGGGTAACTCTCCAAATGTTTACTTTAAATATCGCCTGGGCACGCACTGCGGAAAGCGAGTTGACTTCGTAAGACTCAGATCTCTATTGCCTGTTCATCGAATTTTCTCATTGAAATTGCAGGGGGAAGATGAGAGGAGTTAACGTTTATTTTTAGACTTGCAGGCATTCTCATGGGAATTGCTGAAGTAATATTTTTAAGGAAGATGCCCTTGTTTTACAAAGCGTAACCTGGGATTTTCGAATTTTAATATTTGTTGTTAAGATGGAGTTGTATAATTTACAAATTTTCGTTTGTAATTTTGGCATGGAAATGATACTGATAATTCATCAATTAGATTTTATTATTAACACACGGATACATATACCGGGTGTTTCCGAATAAATGAAATATGGTTTAATATTCTGTATCATTTTTTCAGCTTGAGGGCCGGTTAAAACATCTTGTGTGAAGTTTGGGTCGGCTTTTTTCCAGACTGATTTTAATTTCTTAGGCTTAGGACATTACTTTTGTTATAACTTGATTTCTTTAAAATCGCGTCCTTTGTTAAATGCAGTTCAACGTGGCCCGGAACATCTTTAGGTACAGTATCTTCAAGAATATTTTCATCAATATCTTCAAAATCCGATATTATATCAATATTTTTTGGTGGTAATTCTATAACATCCACGGGCCCATCTTATATATACACCCAAAATTCTTCATCTTCTATTATGTTTTCGAAATCTCTTGGAGATACTAGTGTTGTTGACGTGATTCTGTATTACAACAGTACCTACATGAATAATGGAATACAATAATTACTAAAAAATATACTTAAAAATTTACTTCCAATAAAATTGTCTGTTATCAAATGAGGACCGTTAAATAATATCATACAAAAATATTATTTTAGTAAATTTTGTGTGGATGTTTATATTGTTATAGAAACCTAACATTATACTTTCTACTTATTGAAGAAAATAAATAATATAATGACTATAAAAAATTCTAAACGTTTCAAAAGTTTCAGCAATTATAAACATCAAAATATTGCGTCACCAAACAGTAAACTAACCTATATTTTATATAAGTGCTGCCAATTTTCAGAAACAACAGCTTGGTTATAGGGTTATAGATGCAATATAATACAGAAGTTGAACTACTTGATGTTATATGTATTTCTATAAAAAATAAATTAGTTCAAGTTGTTATTTGATGACTAGGGCAGTTAATGGGTTAAAAATTTTAAATATTCCATTTCAAATGCATATATCGATACGAGAATTTAAGACGCTTCTAGGCAAACCTCTAATCACTAACAACTTATTTATTGCTAATGCGTACTTATTCTCTTTAAGTAAACTTAATTAGTACGCAATGCAAATTTAGTTGAGGATCATGTTGTATACCAACATTACTTTTTCTTTCATCTTCTTTCCTCTCTTTCCTTTCTCGTTTCTTTATTTAACGCTCTGGATGCCTGTCTTCAGTGATCTGCCTTCCTCTACTTCAGACATCATTTCATCGGTAAACTGATTCCATCCAGTAAAGTCCACTCCCACTCCACATAAAATAACATTTATTAAGTAAATAACGATTACCTATAAAGTTTGCTTTCCTTCTAGTCGAAGTCGCCTTCAAATGTTTAGTTCTGTTTTGCTTCTATACTTTACTTCCTCTCTATTCTGAGTAATGTTCGATTAGTAGAGTCTTATTTTTGATAACTCTCAATCTCACCCCAATAAAGTCTACTTCGCTTCCACTTGAAATAGCCTTTATTATATATACATTGCTCCGCTTAAAACATTACCCTACTTAAAGTCACGATAATTTTAAGTTTCACTACTCTGCTAAATTCTTGTATTTTAAATATAATTCAATTAGAAGTTTACTACATTTCAAAAAACCATATCTTCACTCTGCAAAGCATATTTGTTAAATGAATATAAAATTTCTACGGTCTTCTCTTCGCCACTTCCCGAAATCACGCTTATTGAATTCCTCATGTCATGTCCATGAGGAATTACATTCAGTAGATACATTTCGCGCCCCTACATTCTCCATATCCCCAACATGAAGTTACAGTTATTGTTTAAGTTTATTTTTTATACTGAATTTTATCTGCTTGTTACTTTAATACCATTTGATAGATGGTTTACCCTATTTCAGTCAAATTTACCTCCCCTTTGCATATCGTATTATTTCTAAAGCAAATATTCTATAACCTCTGCCACCTTCTTTACTTTGAAATCATGGTTGTTTTTTAAGTTTTGTCACCCTTCTAATTTTTTCTTAGCCTATACTATAACGTTCTATTAGTAAACTCCTCTCCATCAATAACGTCAATCTTCTCTCTACGTTAAGTAAAGTTCTATTAGTTCATGTCGTGTTTCTAGTAGTCCTACCGCTCTCCACATGAAGTCATATTTGTTAAACACATTTTGCGTCTTTGTAAAGCACTCCTCTCCAATACTTCAAATTGCACTCTTTGGCTAATTTAAATCTACCAGTAAATTGTATCTCAGATAAAATTCATCTCCCCATTGATAAATACCTTTCGTTTAATAAGTATAGTGTTTCTTTACATTAATCGTCATTGTAAGGCCTAACTTTCCACCGAATTAAATAACATTCTTTAGGAAATTCAGTATTCCTGAAACGAGTCCTCCTCATATTTGTTTTATACATAGAAATAAATGATAATGTGCGGGAGACGATATTTAATAAAGGGAAACACTATTTACTGGGATATATTGTTCGGCTAGATAGTAATTTTTGGCAAATAGCATTTGAAGCGACATTATTTACTAGAAACAGTGATATCGGTGTTCAGAATATGGCAGGTAAAAGTAATATGAATCTGTGTCAGTGTATAATCTAAAATAAATATTTTGGGAAGATATAATACCTAAAATATATTGATGAGTAATAAATGGCAAGAGTAATGATTGTTATTTGAAACGACCACGTCACATAATTTCGTATTAAATTATAAAGTATGGTTTAAAACTATAATTGGTAATATTTCCAAAACTAGGTTTTAAAATAAAATTCATTATCCTTTAAAAGATACAAAATGTTTAGTTCGAAATTAGTAAGTTTTTATGTTGAACGCCAACTAAATTAAATCATTCGCATTTGATCAGCCAGTAAAGGTTTATGCTGTTTCTAAAATTAGTTATAATAAAAAAGGTTTATTTTGAATGTACGAGTACATCTTATATTTTTGAAATAAATTAATATCTCAAAAACGTTGCTAGATATGGAGAATCATATAAAAACGTATCCTAAGGGTGCTTTGTCGAATTCAAAACATAGGGTATACTAGTTAAAGAGGTATAATTGATGTTACATATTCTTTCTGGTCATTGAAACTTTAAGTATGTGCAATAAGAAAACTTTAAAAATGTATATCGTTTATACTGTAGTAAGCGCATCATATTCAGTGCTGTTAAAAATAATCTTATTCTATATAAATACAACTTGTAATATTTTTATTGCCAATTTATCATATAATTTTATGACGAAGCGCACATCATTTTTTTTAAGTACGCGTATTTCACATTAATAAACATTGTATTTATAACTATATTTTCAATATAATTCATAAACATTCAAAACTATGTTATTTCGTATTTACTGTAAATAAAATTATTAATAGGTGTTTCTTTTGTAATTAAAGTTAGTGTTGCGGTTTAAATAAACTATCATTTTTAATCTACATATATTTGCTACACCCTTCAATACTCCATTGGTCAAAAATCCTTCGACTATTTAATATTATCAGTACCTGCGAAATCAAACAAATCCTAATTGTTTTTAATTGTTATCAATTCAAAAAACCAGTAGTTGAGTTTTCTTGAGACGGCAAATTAATTGGAAACAATGATAATTATATCATATATGTGCAATACCAAGAACTCACTAGCTTCTTTTCCTTCTCATAAGATAAAAAGTAACCTGGTATCAGATCTTAAGGGAAGCGGGAAGAGGCCAGAAAATTTAGAATTTTTAGTAGAATTCTTAGAAATAAAGGCGCACATTTTAAAGTAGATATATAAAAAGGTGACACTTCGACATATTAATATTATTCGTGTTAAAAAGGTTAAAAAACTAGTTTTAATTGGTAAACAAGTTGCCAGATAAAAAAATGTTTGAACTGAAAACGCCAAATAATTTGGCAGGATTTTAAATTTCCAAAAATAAATCCAAAACCATCAATTTTCAAAATATCTGGCTCATAAGTTTTGTCTACAAACTTAATTTTGAGTAGGTGCACAAAAAGTTACATCATATCTCAAATAAAGAATATCAGCGTCACAGTGATGTAACGTCATAAACTATATCCAAATATAATGTTAATGCATCGCACATAGAAAATTTAGTTTACTTGTTCAATAGTAGCAATTTACGGGGTTTGTTTTACGGAACTATTTTAAAATAGTAATTCTTAGTGGCGCTATCGATTAACAAAAATATGTGTCGATAAGGAAGATCTTTCAGTAAGCTTATGTCAAAAGTTTATGACATTTATATCATTAGAAGCAGAGAAATTTTGCATAAAGTGTGTTTTAGATATTAGTCGAAAAATAAATTTTAAACAAAGAGCAAATATCAAGTTTTGCTTTAAACTCCGTAGATCATTTACTGAAATGTTTAATTAGATAAAACAAATCAATGGTGAGAATTGTTTATCACGTATGAGAGTACATGAGTTGTATAGACGATTAAAAGACGACTGTACGGATATAAATGACGACGAACATCCTGGTGCAAAAGAATCTGTGGTTACTGAAAATAACACGGAACTTGTGCGTAAATTTATCAGAAATAAGCAGAAATCTTCATTGCGATACATGGAAATGGAATTAAATATTTCCAAAAATTCAATTCATCGCATTTTGAAACAGCATTTGGGGCCTGGAAAGATTTCTGTACCGTTTGTACCACACAAGCTAATTGATGGTCAAAAATTGCTCCGAATTCAACATTGTAGAGACTTGATTAAATAGTCAAGAAAGGACGAATCCTTCAAGTATTCTGTTGTAACTGGCAATGAGACGCGGTGTTTTCAATATGATCCAGAGACCAAGCATCAAAGCTCTGAATAGATGTATCGAAGCAAAAATAAACCAAGAAAAATCCATTTGGAATAGTCAAAAGTCAAGGCAATGTCAACTTGTTTTTATGATGTGGAAGGCATAGTGCACAAAGAGTTTGTACCAACTGGTTAAACAATCAATGTTTTGTATTACCTTGGTGTTATGAAGCGTCTTTTATCGCGTATTTGTCGTGTGCGCCCTCAGTTTCATGAAAATGGAAGCTGGAGTTTGTTACATGATAATGCACCATCTCACCATACTTAGTGCACACTAATGTAACCTATTAAATTCCCTATTATATGTATTACTTAATACTTTTACTTATACAGATTCTATCATTATCCAGTTGTTTAAATCAACAATCAGTGTTTCAAAGTATCAATTAAATAAGTCATTTAGTAACAAATGATTATATGAGGTAATTGTATAAAATTTTCAACAACGTAACAAGCAATAATTGAAATTAAATATCGGTAAATTATACATACCATTACATATTAAGATAGCAGTGAGAATTATCATGGGGTTCACCTTCACACATCACGGTGGTATACGAGGTGTGTCTAATATATTCAGTGTATGGTATAATAAAAACACAAAAACAGAATGCACATTGGAAATACCTTTACTGACCTTCGAAGTAGTTGCGACCAGACACAACACACTTTTGACAACTTTCGTATAGCTTCTAGAAACTGTCGGAAAATTTTTGTTTTGGAATCGCTTGCAGAAGTACTGTCACACGTTCTTGAACCTCCTTGATGTTTGCAAATCATGATTCCTTCAAGGTCTTCTTAAGACGACGGAACAAAAAAATCAGCAGAAACAAGATCTGGACAGTACGGTGGGTGTTCCAAAACTGCCACGCCACGCTGAGTCAAAACTTGGCATACAATGATGCTCATATGTGATGGTGCGTTGTCGTGCAGAAACATCCACTTTCCGGTTTGAATCATCGGTGATCTAACGCGCTGGATGCGCTGCAATAAACATTTGCGAATCTCCAAGTAAAATACGGCATTTACCGTTTCGTTAACAGGGACGAATTCCTTATGGACGATTGCTTCTTTGTTGAAAAATGTGATCAATATGGTCTTTTTGCATGCGGCTCATTGTTTTTCGCAGGGAAGAAGGTAACCGCCGTTCCATTGATTTTCTTTTCGTTTCGGAATCGTACTGGTAACACCAAAACTCGTCCCCTGTGACAATGGAACTCAGAAAGGACGGATCCCTGTCACACATGACGATGAAATCGCCATTGGTTTCAAAACACCTTGCTTTTTGCTCGTCTGTTAGAATGTACGTCGCAAATAGTAAAAAATCTTGTGCTTACCCAAATCATTATGGATGGTGGCTGCCACTGTGTCTTTGCTATTACCCACTTCTGCTACTATTAATGTCAAAGTCAATCACCGATCTTTTGCTAGTAACACTCGCACACGTTCAATGTTTTCAGTTGTTTTGCTTGTGGATGACCGGCCCGAACATAGTTCGTCTCCATCGATTCCTTGCCAGCGCGAAAGCGATCCATACCAATCATACACAAATTTCCACTTACAGCATCCTGCCCGTGAACTTGCACCAACATTTCATGGGTTCCATCGCTGTTCTACCCAATTTAAAGCAGAATTTAATGTTGTGCCGTTACTTTATGACTTTTCGACGCAGACTGCTCGGAACACTATTGAGATGAATACAGCACTACGATACGAAAAGTCTTACACGATCCCGGACAAAGGACAGGTCATGTCCATGCATGCCTACACATGCGCGTGACCTTGTTTCAAACATTGAATACCGTTATATGGGGCCGAATTTATTAGACACACCTCGTAGAGAATATAACATGGGAGATATCAAACCTTCACTCCCTATATTCCAATGATATGATCATATAGTAGTATATAAACAATTGGTCCTTTTGTAAATATAAATCACGATTGCGATTGTAGTGCGGTTGTGAATCACATCGTTGGTAAACTACGACTTTTAAGCGCGCTTAAAAAGAATTGCGTTTGAAAAATGTAATCGCAATTCATAATTATGAATCGCAGTAATTGGCCCAGAGGGGCGCTTAGTGTGATTAGTTTATTTTATCCTCAAAATTTCAAATGACGGACAAGGACTAGATATTTAGATATTCATCTTTATTAGTTTTTAATGTTCTTAAATTACACTTAAGCGTTATTTATGATAATAGATATATTTTAAAATGACAAATCCATAAAAATAACTTGTAGCTTGTTAATATAAATTAAAAAATAATCAGTCATAGCTAAACCAATTACAAAAATGACTCAGTTTCGTTGGAAAACGAATATAAATATTTGATTAATCGCTATGACGTCACGGATAAAGGTTTTTTAAGCACAATCGCGATTTATATTTACAATAGCACCTACTGATTTAAGCTCTTGTTGTACATTATTGGCGAGAAATATGAATCGGATTTGCTATGCATATATCCAATCAAGGTGTGATAAACACGTAGTCGACAAAACTGCAAGGTTTTCCGGCACATCTGGCCGATATGTGTATAATGGTCAAGTTCCACTTCTTAAACAGACCAGACACTGATTAGAGGTCATGACTGATTTAAAATTCGTAACATGGATTCAGGTACAGCGTTTAAACTCACAAATGTGGCATTAAGATCAACATAGAGCTACTTGGATATTATGTTTGTGAAAGAACCGGACTAGGAGAACTTAAATCATTAATACTAAATATCAAGTGGAAATGGTATCAATGGCCACCTACCATATTTATATGAGGAATTATGCTCCATTATTAAAGCAAAAATCGAAGAGTTTCAAAAAAGGGATATTGGGTGAGCTTTAAACTGCTTTCATTCTGTAGTTAACAATTAGAGGCTCCTCATACATTGAATTCCCTGAGAAAATTCAACTGAAGCATGCATGCATCAATGTTAAAAATTTCGACAGCTTGCTTCGCCTGAGAAGTCATCGCAGTAATCCCTCCTAAACATATTTATAGAATATGATCTTATCCGCATTACTCAGAATTAGTCAATTCATCTGCTTCGAAATTTCCAATGAAATTGAAGGGCATTCTTAAATTTGGAAATTCCAAGAATATAAACGCAAATGGATAGGGTTTAATCACAAAAGTAAAAGCTAAGACATTGTGGGTCTTTTGTATTATACAAAATCGGTAAAATCAAAACATATAAATTCAAGAAGGTTATACAGGTCACTAAGTAGGGATCAAAGATGTTTCACGTCTTATTAGCTCTCAAGTTTCAAAGCATGATGGAAAAGTTTTTATGTTGGTGGATGTTTAACATTTTTCCCTAAAGAACCTGCGTTATCAATACATAAAGCTAGCGACTGTGAAATATGAAATTAAGCAAAGTCTGAGATTTAGTTTCAAGTAATATTTTAAAGTTCGACAGCTGTGAAACAAATCAGGGTCTCATTTGTTATTTACGTTGACTTTGCAACTCTACAGTGGCCAATTCAAACAAGCTCCGTCAATCCACACAACAGTTACACAAATAAAACTTATATTAAATGTACACATAACGACGTTTTAAGTAAATATGAAACATATGGGAGATTTTCAAAAGTATTTATGGTGAGAATTTGCAAATACATTAGGAAAATATACGACAATCATTTAAAGATAGTGATTCCTTTGGAAAAACTTAGTGTAGAAGAAAACACATGTTCGATATCTGCAATAAACAATTGGATTCATTAGACAACATAGTTGAGCAATTATTATTTAACTTCAAAATTTGTCGGCGCAGTGCATTCACATAGAAATTCAAATTATAAAATGCTGAAAATCATTCAAGTATTTTTCCATAACATATCCAATTACGATTAAGATTTATTTATAAAAGAATTAGGATGTGATACTGAGCAATAGACGTGCTATACAACATAGATATTTTTTATGTAAGTAGAGTTATATTAGGGAAAGTATTTTTCGTAAGGATAGTTTTCATACTTCAAACATGTTAAAAGTATTGAAAAATTAAGCTTTCGTTGAGTTCGACAGTAATTATTTAAGTGTTTGCTGCTAGGTGAAACTGTTAAAATGTTGACATACAAGTTTAATCTTATATTATGGTAGTCTACAATATATCCAAATTTCATCAAAATCGCAGTCGGGCACCTAGAATACCTTCATTGATACTAAAATTCAATGATTATTATTTATGGAAACACTTGCATCCGCAGTTGTTAGAAAGGTGTTGCTTTAGGAAAAATGTATAAATAAAGTGAATAACATTTAAGAAAGGTAAAATTAACATTAGCAATTTAATATTATTGTCGAAGAAAATCTTTTGTAGTGTTTTTATTCAAGTTTAATCGAATTAAAAGTATATATTGGAGAAATTTTTTAAATATCTCCTAATGTTTCTAATTACATCAATTCTATTAAAATTACTAATATGATTTATTTTTAGGTATTACCCAATCTGATCGTAAACCAAATATAAGGGCTGCATCAGCAAAATTTTTTAAAGGCACTCAACGATTTATTTGTCCAACGTGTGGTCCTGCAAAAACTTATAAAAATAAAGGAAGTCTAGCGAGACATTTAAAATATGAATGCGGAGTTAGACCCAGATACGTTTGCGTTCTATGTAAAATGAAATTCAACCGAAAATATGATTTGACGTTACATTATCGAAAATGCTTTAGCCACAGTTAATTCATTTATAAATGAATGTGCTTATCAATCAATATGCCTATGATAAATATCTAAAAATTAAATTCCCGCATTTTGTATTTGTAATAAATATTACCAAATCCAATTGACAATAAATATCATATTTGATATTACAAATATTAAAAGCACTCTGCTAGTTTCTGTTACTCAATAGGCATCTTCCAAATTTCAAATTCTTATTTTCGTGTTTGAGATGGCAAACGTTAATTTTCTGTTCCAATCGCCATTTTTTTCCTTTGCGCTTCAAGGCTTTAATCCCGGTGGCTTTTTTATAACGCCGGCAAATAGTTCTTCTCTTTGGCGGCGTCTTTATTCCAAGAGTTTCTATGTAAAGTGTTCTCTTGCATAATTCCATTTTATATTCCAATTCTTTGAAGTTTTATTTTTTTACACTTATTTTAAGAGTCACTCGCAATTTGTTTATTACGGTGAACTTTGAAGCTTGTACAAATATTTATTTTTATAGTCTAAGAAACTTAATTTAAAACTTAAAATTACTGCAAATTATTTTAGAAATTTAAATTAAATGGTAGTTTTCTTTAAATTTCTAATGTTAGAACAGCGTAATTGTTTAATTATTAATTACGGTGTCTAACATGTTTCAACAGCCAATCAGAATTATATACTCGTTGATTACCTGTTGGTAACGCATTTACATTACTACCTGTCCTACAGTTAAAGATTTTGCTAACGAATAAACGATTATTTCTTGTAACTATAGTCACCACTCAACTTTTGTTTCCAATAAAAACATATTATAAAGCTTTAAGTTTAATTAAATTAGTACAATGAAATAGTTTAGACGCTTTATTACACAAAAGGCACGTGGAAACTGAAACCGATTTATTTCTTTCTATTTATTAACATAGATCAGGCGCGGCTTCTTAATAAGAGCTGAAGAGTTGCATTAAGTTATGGTTTTATGAATTCTTATTGGAAAAACTGCTATTTATATTATAAAAACTTAAAAGATATATATGTTTCGTGTATATATATATATATATATATATATATATATATATATATATATATATATATATATATA
>JAHWXV010094891.1:0-10366 GCA_024586415.1 Phrixothrix hirtus
AAGGTGGAGGGAGTAAAAGTTTGATATCACCCATGTTATTTTCCCTATACCGCTGGGAGGTGGGGAGGTGGAGCTCGTGCTCTCTAATCCTAACTACTCACATATATAAAGTTTGTAAAACTGACCAAAAGAGCCAGCGGTTTCTTAAAATTTCACCGGTTTACTTTGCATTTTAAGCATAAGTCTTAGCAATTGAGATTTGATTTTAATTGTTTAAGAGTTAAACACGTTTACGACCACCTAGGTTATTTGTGGATTTAATATAATTATTTTGTTTGTATTGATGTGACCCCACATTGTTTTGCAATTCTTCTTTAAAATATTTAATTATCACTATTTAATGGCAGTTGTTGTAAATTTATTCGCTTAATGTATTTTATCACTACAAGATTGCATATAACAAATACCATGCTATTGTATGCGGTTGCCGTGCTGGTTTTTAGATATTTAATGTATTTTATCGAGCGCACCGATGTTTAGTGAGGCTAAACAAGAAAACAAACTATTTGGCAATACATTACTTTCGTTTTAAATGTAAGCTCCTTATAGTTCATTACACTTAATCCAGAATGTTGAAGCTTTTGGTTCCTTTAGATTAATAAGTTTTACTAAAGTGTTCAGAATATGCGTTAATTTCAGTAAATATATTCTCATTTAACTCACATTTCTTTCCGCCAAGCCAAGTTTTCTGGTTGAACAAGAGAAAACTTTAGATGGCGCCAAATATGGCGAGTAAGGTGAACACGGAACCAGTGCGAAGTGTAGTTCATGTTGTCTTTCCATTAAAATGCACGTACGTTCTCTATCCTGACGACGACTCAATCACTTTATCCTTAAGCATAGCGATTTGCATTGCACAGTTAGCATATTATTGTACAGTTATTAGAAGATAGAGTAGCACTGAAGTTTCAGAAGATTGTGGCTATAACTTTACCGACTTTGTATATGATCTTCCCCTTCTTCGTAGTACTTACATCATCCTCAATTTATTTTCTTTGTTGTTGATTGATTTGGGGTTTGTAATGGTCCAGATACCACCAACCACTAGTATTTGGCGCCAAAAATCGGTTGGATTATATCTAAACTTCACGAAATTGAGGGCTGAATTGTATTTTGGTTCACATTTATGGTCTACAGTCAAGAAATGTTGCACCCATCCTGCATATAATTTTTCGTGTTCAATTCATTATGCAAATTCGAAACCACTGGTGTATGTAGGATATAAAGGGCATCTGCTGATCCGGGGACTTTTAGTCGTCGGTCATCTAACACCATATCGACTTTTTAATAATTTCTGGTCACTCACACATTTTGGGCGTTTACTGCTGATCTTGAGCCTTTTAGTCGTCGGTCATCTAACACCATATCGACTTTTTAATCATTTCTGGGTTACTCGCACTTTTTGGGCGTTCACTGCGTAATTCATTAAATATACTGATCAGACCAAGTTCCAATTCAGCTTTTGACCGTTTTATGATCACAATCGATAGAGATTGATCCCCATTAACCGATTGAAGCTTAGCTAGGATTTCATTGTCCGCTTTGTTGTTTAAAGATAAAAACTTAGTCAGTGATAGGTGCTCCACTTTTTCCATTTTTCAAAACAGTTCAGTTTCTAAGTTTCTACTGAAATACATATTCGTAACAAACGCCTTTAGAATTTAATAGAACACAAATGTTTACAATTATGCTTTGAAGGATTGCCAATCTGAAACACATACCTATGTCTTTTTATTAGTGCTGTCCTCTTTTTCTGGGCTCCCTGAGTATTGATTCAATATTGTGTTACATTTATTTCTATTTCTACTTTGTAAGTTATTATTTATAAGGGTATAATTTTTAAATATTAATATTTATCTCAGAAACCTAAAAGTAACAATGGCAACTACTTTAAATAAAACACAGGCGATAAGCATATTTTGTTAAATTCACATAGACAATTTATTTAACGACATCGATGCAATAAATCTAAAATATTGCCTCTTATATTGTCATATAAACATTAGGGAATACACTTCTCTGATAATAGAGAATAATCTGGAAACATCTCAGCTTTTTCGTTTGGCATCTTAAACACAAATTTACTGTGAAATTTACTCCGATATATTTAACTTATACTCACTTTTATTTAGGGATTTTTTTCAATTTCTGCTATATTTTTATAAACATTGTTTAAATATTTAATTTTCGGCCACTGTTGAACTTTTCGTTATTATTTTTACATAATTTGATATAAAACGTTTTCTTGCTAATAGAAAATTAAAACTTAGGAGGTAACCTATTTAACAATGAATTGAATCTAAAATTCTTGTGTCTTAATTTTCAACTATCGCGTCGTGAACTATTGCATTAATAGTGGCGCGATATATTTAGTACATTATATTTTATTCAATTTTATTGACTTAAAATACAATACCAGTGTCTGATCAAAAAATACTTCAGATCCAACGTAATTATTAATTTAAGGAACATTTGTTAAATAAAAATGTCGATAAGAATACTTTAACATAGCTCCTCGCTAATTTTGCTTCGATTTAGCTAAGGCACTATAGCAGTATCTTCAAGTGGATCCATGTAGATCAATAAATTACTATACAACAAAATTAATAATAATAATCAACACCACTATAATAAAAACTACATACTAATTAATGAATTCATTCCTGATTCTAACACACTTTTTGATGGTGTCATAAAATTATACTGTAAACCACCCTTAAATTTCAATTCAAGATAATGAATCCACACATTAAACTATATACAACATGCATCATTACCATCAACACACTGTACACACGCTCACTCTTTACAAATAGTTTGAATCTTTCCAAACATGTTCTTTCCTATCTTTTACTTCTACATTTGTCACAGTAATGCAACATACATACACTTCTCATCCCTTCCTATATAATAATATTATGAACCAAATTCTAAATTAAAATTAAAATATAAGTTAAGATAGTAACCAAATTAATAAAAACTAATAAAAGTAAAAATATGAACTACCCTATATATTTCCATTCAATTTTTACTTTATCATTTCAAAAACACAAAAAAAATAATAACAAAATATTTATCATACAAATATTTCCACAAGGCCCTGATATCTTATTAAAGATTTCTAAAATAATATCAAATTTAGTTATAAATTGCCTAAGTCTTTGAACGTTCCTTTTTATACTGTAATACAGAAAAAAAATTATATTCCATACTTGTGATATAAGTTAAATATCAAAATTCCTTCAAAAATTTTTTTTTTAATAAAGTGGACATTTATTTTTATAAAAAAGTTTTAATTATGATATGCCTTATATCATTAACAAAGATACCTGGACCTGTGCGTTCTTTTATACAAAACGTACAACTTTTAGCCTGTTTTAATAAAATTTTACAAGTAACTGAACCAATAAACAAGTAAGTTTAGTTTAATTTCATACAAATTTATTAATTAATTTATCCTATATTTATGGCTTTTATGTGCTCTTGTATTTAAGTCCTGAAGATGCCAACTAATAAGGTTTAGGCAAAAACGTTTGGCCCTAATAACGCATTAAAAATTGTACATTAAACTAGAAACTCTCAAAAGTTAATAAAGTCATTACCAAAACTCGTTGGGAAGACTAATTTCATATCATAATTATTACAGTAGTAACCATGAAAACAACAATTAGTTCTACAGAAGAAAGCAATATCTTAGGCAAGAATCACTTATTTAGTAGTCAGTAGTTTTGCATTTGTCAATTAATAAATTACATTTGTGTTCTTTATATATTGATCTATTTTAAGTGTTACATATGGTAGTAGTAATTTTGTTCCCTTTCCTTCAACGATGAAGTGCCTTATTCAAATTTTTAAAAGTACGCCCAAGATATTAGGTAGATTATTTCACACACGTGTTGTCAGAGTTCTAGGGATCATAAATCTATAAACATTTTTAACCTACCTGGAAAAAATGTTTATAGATCTTTGTATAAAACTCTATCGTAAATGCAAGCCTGTATGAGACGTGCTTAAAACACAAACACAACTTTATTTGTTTATCAACATTATGTCACACTTGCTATTAATGACCTTTTTCCAATAAAGGTCATCAGCTGTTTTAATAAACAATATTAGAACGCCTAAATTTGCCTTTTTCAAAAAACTAGCGCGTATTAACTATAAAGATCTATCAATGATCATTAAAAAGTTATTTTTTAAATATCTAAAATTCAGATGTTTTAATTACATCTTGCCGCAAAATTGAAATTGGCAATGTAGGAGGACATTTTTAAAAGTGCTAGTTATTTCAAAACTGTTTCCTTTGTCACGATTATTTTGATGATTCTTATTTATTAAATATAATTTGGCTATGTAACATATTTCAATATAATTAAATTTATTTGTTAATTCATTATGTATTTTTAAAGATTAAATGCTCCTTTTATTCGCACGCCGCTGGTTGAATTTGATTGTAATTCTTTAGTTTAGTAATAGCAATTATGCCTACTGTTTTAGTCAATTTATTGCATTGACAAATTAAAGTTTTATGTGTATGCGATAACAAATCTTCAAGTTCTAATATTTATTTCAATGACACTATCTTTTAAAATTTCATATATGTTCTATCATACAAAACTATTTATGCTGCTATTAAGTAGAATATTATCTTTGTTCGCAGGCTTGTATATTCTTTTAGGTATTTGGCAGTACTTCGAAGTGCAAATCATAGATAAGGAAAAGTTAGGTTAGCTTTTGTATATTGATGCAAATGATACTTATAACGCATATTGCGCATGTTAGTACAAACAGTTCTGAAAAATTCGAGAAACTGTTTTGACGGTACAATAACTGATTTCTGTACGATTCAAAGTTTGTTGGAACACCACCAGTGCTGTTCAATGTACGGTTCATACATCATTTGGAACGCTTCTTTTATAGTTCGCATACTCGTGATGCTATAATGTACGGTTTTCTAGTAAGTTGGAACAAACCTTTTGTTAACTATTAATATCTCGTGTAAGAACGAAATTTAACTAATTACAAAATTATAGTCATTGTAACTGTTTTACCTTTTTGGATGTAAATTTAATGAATACGTTTCGATACGTTTGGTTATCTATTCTGGTGTTCTTGTTCCCTTTAGAATAATTAGTATACATTTAGTTGTAGCTACTATACAGGGTGTTGTCAAAAAATCTAACCATTCTCATTTCGAGAACTAACCACATTTAGTTATTAATGAATTTAAACATCTTGTATGTTTTCGCCATTTTCATACAGGGTGTTACCAAAAATTCCTTAAGGTAAGTCAACTAGTCAGGAACGTACTTTTATATGGCGTGGTATGCAATCTCTCTAATATGCTTAATGGTGTCTCTAGAAGATTAAAGGGAAGATCCTTTATCGAGTAGATCATACGCTACCCCACGACCGTAACTTGCCGCATCCCTTGAGATGCCTGGCTGCACAACGTTGAATCTTCCTTTTCTTATTTTGTTCTAGACTAACGTTGCACTGTATTCGATAGTACAAGTACTAATGTACTAAAAATACTTTTTTTTTTGTAAACAAATTATAAACTTGCACAACTAACAAATCACTAGAAGTTTAAAGATATAGAATTAACCTTTGTATTTAAAAGAGTAATTAACATATATCACTACATTTCCTGGTATTTTATAACAATCAGCTGAGAACATTCATTAATTGTGCTATGAAATTGTTCAACCTCGGACATATACTGAAAAAAGATATACAGTCGGCCAGTAATTTTTGTTGAACACAGTAGACCAAGTTAAAGAGCAGCTTTAGTTGCAAATATTTCGAAAACTATGTAATTTAGACATATCGCTTGTCAGCGTTTTTTTTCTGTGAATACCAAGATGTATTAGCTGTTAAAATAACGTATCTTGTTTCTAGGACACCCTGTATATGTGATTGAGTTGGCCTGTTTTTGGGCAGAAAGTATTTATTGTTTGTAGGCAACTCAGCCAAAAAGACAAAGAAACTACCCTCATATAATATGTTTTTCGTAGTTATGGAGGGAAACAGCTGGCGCACTGCTATATAAAGCATAACAATTAATGACTGCTATGTTCTCAATGGGAAAAAATTGCCAATGGTAAAACCTCCACTACACAGAATACCTGTTACACATACATCGCAATGTATCGACCTCCACTTTCTGTAGAATTGCATTTTATTACAGCTTCTAATTTGCCCGTATCTATGCTAAAGTCATCCTGTATTGCTGAAATGAAAGTCACGGATATACCACGGGGTGTGTAAGAAAGAATCTTTATATTCTCCTAAAATGGCAATATGGATCAACAGTGTTGACCAAAAGCTACACTGATGACGCCTATTTACTTTTTTCTGTCAAGGTTACAATCATTGCTGTTTAACTTTAAATTTTTCTCTTGCCAAGTGTAGCCTAAGTATCAGTTATCGCATATAAAATCTCTGTTACCTCTTTTCATTGCTTCAAGCAAGAGATGAGAAACGGCAATTCATGAATTCGTTTGGCTATACAGAGTGGTTTTTTAGTCTTGTTACCCTATCTTTAATGTCTGGTAATATTTTTCTAAGAAAGCGAAATTTTGTTTTGTGACACAAAGTTGGTAGAGATACTCAACCCGAACACATCTGGTAGTGTGAGTTGATTCTCTTTGAGCTGTGTAAAATTTTGTGCCGTTTCACGTGGTTTTACGAACAAAATGCCGTTTACCCTAGAACAACAGGTTTTCATTCTTAAACAATATTTTGTCTACGAAATCGTATGTCAGTGTAAAAGAATAATTTCAGATTAAATTTGTTAGTATTCCTCCGCCAGACAAAATATCTATTTCTAGGTTAGCCAAACGATTTCGAGAGACAGGTTGTGTTTGCGACAGACAATGTAGTGGTCGACCATCTCGCTTGACAGATGAAGTTTTAGAGGATGCGAGAACAAGATTGCTGAATTCTCCACGGAAAAGTTTACGATAACTTTCCTCGCAAGTTGGTTTGTCATATTCGAGTGTTCAGAAAGCTGATAAGAAATTAAAATTGTACCCGTATCACGTACGATTAGTCCAAGAGCTTCAGTAACCTGACTACCTTTTGTGGGGCTACATTAAGTGCGAGGCCTTCAAAAACAATTCTCACGCTATTGATGAACTTGAAGCCCATGTTACAGACCTAATCACGAAAGTTTCCAGTGCGACTCTTAAAAAGGTTTCTTCTAACATGTTGAAAAGTATTACCGCAGGGAGTGGGCATTTTGCGCATATTCTTTAACAACTGTTTGCAACTGTAAGCATTAATACCTTTTTATTAAATCCTCTTTTGTAAGTAACAAATAGATTTTTTTATTACACCTAAATTTCCCTTTCATAAATTACATTACAGATTGGGTAACAGGACTAAAAATCACTCTGTATTACTCTTGCTGTTGATTTCCATAGAACACCTCTAAATTACCATCGGAAAAGGGCTTTCCGGCACAAAGAATAAACATGTTCAACCTGTGTTTTGCAGACTTATTAGGTATGTATTGCGATAGACTGTACTTTCCTCTGATTACTTTATCGATTGTCAGAAATTTAGGCATAGTGCCAGTTGTTTACGAAATAGGTTATAATAAACCTTATTGTAATTAAGTTGTCTGTTTTCCTCTTTTGCACTTGGTTTAATGATTGTCAAGCCAAATCACGAAAATTAACTGGCAACTTATGAAAGCTTAAAATAATTCGAATTCTCTTTCAGCTTTTAAGGCGGTTCTATGTATTGAAGCCTGATAACGGCGGGTAAGTGTTAGAATTTTTGTTTCGTAGAATCTCTTGTTTCTATTTGCCGATTATAACTTAGCTGAAGTCCTGCGAATTCTATTTTTGAGCATTGAATCCACGATCACTAAAAGTTTTGACAAAATGCTTCATACCAATGGTTACGTCTCGTATTAGTATGCTTATGGCTAGTTTTACTAAATTTACGTGCTTGTATACGTGTTTATATACCAAATAAATTTTTTAATCTGGGTTCACATAATGTTAATACCCCACGCTTAATTGCATCTCTAAGGTCTCTGGGTAATTCGTTCGTATTTTTATTTGGTACGTTAAAAGACATAATAAATAGTAAATCAAAATATTACAAAAACAAGTAGCACATAAAGTACTGTGTGCAAAGTAACATACTTTCAACAATCCTTGCATAATTATTTATCAATAAGCCTCACTCGTCTTATTAACAGTGAAAACGTATTATATTATTGTAATGTATGTACTTCTAGAAGACACATCAATGTAGAAAAGCAACCTAACTTGGAATGTAGGTAGATTCACAAAGAAACAGTAGTGTTAGTCACAGTTGTCATCGTTCCTTTGCTGTTTTTGATTTCGAAATTGCGAAATCTCGGTATCATTTCGATTTCCCTAACGATACAAACCGGTAATTTACTTTGACCGATCATTTCATCTCTAATAGAGCAAACTGAGTATCTTAATGTATTTCTTTGTTATTATTTTTAAGAAAATATACGCATATCTTCGCATGCCAAATTACTACTTTTGAACCAAACGCCAACATTTAAATTGAGTTTGATTTAAATTCTAAAGCATTCTATAAAATTACTTTATCGCAATTTGTGAAACGTCTAGTAATTACCACATCTTAGGTTACGTTTAGTCAAACATATTGTGTGTAGACCCCAAGATTTTAAATTATACTCGATTTGATTTGATAAGACATCAAACGGTAACGAGTAAGAAGGAAATTAATTATATATAAGCATGGGTATCGGACATATAACCTAGCTAATTTCAGGGGTTAGTAACTGATTACTAGCTTAAAAAGTAAACAAAAGCTAGTTGAAGAACCTTGAGTATGTGTAAAACTATTTCAAATTTCGCTGAAGTTTCTAAAAGTGTTAAGGGAAGCTGTTCAGTACCGCGATATTTGTAACACCTATTTTAAACGAAGGTTATCACGAATCGAGATTATCCGTATTTTATCAGTTACAAAGTATTGCATTTTGTCCTGTTACCCGTAGCTATTACTGAAGAATGTGCATTTAGTTCAAGAAGCCCTTTGTTGTACGTAATCGTTTCATACAGAGCATGAATCGAATTTTAAAAAAAAATAAATACCTAGCTTGAGTAAACTGTGACATCGTTTACAAATGAAATTATTCAGCTTTAAACAGATCTTTAAGTAAACTCAATCTATTCGAACTCATTATTTAGATATTCTCATTCCAATTAAGTTTCTAAAGAGATATTTTCTAACTTGATTAGCGTCATTTATTGTTTAGTTATGGTTGGTTATCGACTATTAATTTGTACCAGCGTAGATGTACCATAAGTAGCGTTAATATAGTATTTTTTGTATAATCAACTATAATATTGCATAACTTAGAATAAACTAAAGTCGTTTTAATGTTGCTGTTAAATGTACCCTTATTTTGTTTATTTTTAAACGTGTTTCAATAACAGTGTGCATGTGTACCTTATTTTCAAAGTTTTATAAGCACTTGTTTTGTTATTCTTCCATAAATATTTTTGTTTCTTTGTTCAATTTTATAATTTGCTGCTAGAATAAACAACTGTTGATCTGGGTTCAAGAAGTTGAGCAAAGGACTCCTTCTGTTAGTGATTTGTATATCCATTTAACAAAACTTTCACACCTTTCTTGTCGGCATTACATAAATCTAGTTGTTTTCCAAAAATTTATATGGTTACGGTTAATCTTTATTTCAATTCTATGTAAATGTGCTAATTATTTCCATTATGTATTTATTTATTTACTCATATTGTGTCCCTCGAAATTATGATTTAGTAATCGGAATATATATTTATTGTTTTTGGTAATCAATGGCTGTGAATTTTATTGTCAGACGAATGGTATATCCGTGTACCTTTTAAAATAAAGTTACAGGTAAGTCCTGTTGTAAACCGATCGCCACGGTAGTGCACATTAGTAATTCACTTAATTAGTTGGTACAATTTATTGCCGGGAGGTTATACTCTATAGAATGTTTCATATTCACAAAAGCAGTTATAGTTATTTCGTACATAAAGCGGGTAGTGCTGATGTAACATACAGTCAGTCAGATGATACGACTATCGCAATGTCAACTTGATAATCTGAACTTCATTTGTCTAGAGAAACCTACACAGTAGTACATGTTGTGGTGATCATTTGGATCGGGACACGGTATTGATGTATTTTTTATAACGTGTGTATAAAAAGTTTTCTAATTAAGAGACCTATGGAAACAAAATGATGTATTTTGCTTAATTCATGCAGACATTTCCATTTTCATATTTGTCATGAGAACTACTTTTCACATCTGTCAAACTAATTTATTGTTGAAGTGTTAAAGAAGTTTAATTTTAAAGTTTTA
>JAHWXV010094933.1:0-10674 GCA_024586415.1 Phrixothrix hirtus
TTACAATGAAACAATTCATACTTTTCCTTTTATCACGTCATTTTAACAGGATTTGCTAAAAATATTTAGGTGTACGTTCACTTTTGAGCGTGTGTGTACAATCTCTGATGGCGTATAATCATTTATAACTTAACAATTTAGAACTTAATAATATCAAATTTAAAAAAAAGGATAATTTTTGAAAACACTTTTTAACTTACTGTCAACTTGAAAAATACAGTAAAATAATTACAACAAACCTATTTAATATTTAGCAGAATTTTAGACCTATTTTTTACAACTGCAAAACTTCAAATGCCTGTAACTTATCACATATTCAAAATTAGAAGAAAACAGTTTCAACAAAACTTTCTTAGTTTTTGAAACAGAATCAAAATGTGTAATAAAAAATATGGTTTCCATTTAAAAAACTGAAGTTGACCCAATTTTATCCAATTGTAGCGCCATCTATTATAAATTTGATAGTGTCATATTTTTCCCCTTTCAAATAGATAAATCTTATCCAAAACATTTTTTTATAGTATGCCTACTTTTAGAAATATTTCAATGGATAGATTAAAATGAGCCACTCGGTATAAATTTCAGATTAAATTCCCTTAGTTTTAGTTCTAATAGAATCATGTCATGTTAGTTAATGTTATACATAAATAGAAATATAAATGGTTGTTGTTAGTGTACTGTAAAATAAATAATGCTAATATTAGTGAATATAAATAAGGATTTTTAAAGAATTAACTAGTTTCGTTACACTATTTTTTTGAAAAAATAAATTCACAAAATTCATACACTGAAGTTTATAAAATGTTGATTGCCTCAGATATTGTGTGAGTCCATACATTATTTAAAAAATTACAGTTTTAAATATGATAAATATGAGTAAGAGTTTTGTATATTGTTTGTGTAATTCTGAATTAAAAATAAGAAGTTATTTAGTTATAAAAGTTTATTTATTGTATAGTTTCAAAAATATAAAATAATTGTTATTTTGTATTGATTAAAGAGTGACTTTTCTGATAATGCTTTTCTCTATAGTTACCTAAATAGAAACTTTTGAAGTGTCCTGAATTTTATTTAAAAATGTTGGTCACCTTATCTCTTTGAGTGCTAAAACTCGCAATTTTTACATAAAATTTAAATAACAGTAGCAGTTAAAATAAAACCGATTTATAATATAAAATGAGAACGTATTTGGTTACAATATTTATTTTTCAGTTATCAGCTTTAATTACTAATCTAGGGTTTTAAACATAAACAGTCTGCAATCATATGTCGTAACGAATAAAAATGAGGTTATACGAGTATCGGTTGTAAACTTAAATAAAAGAAGACAATCATTTCTAGTGCCATCTCGGTGGAGATATTTATAAACAGCATTGTGTTTCCCATCCTTAAATTTACTTGCTTGAAAGTAATATGTAGGTACTACTAAAATATTCTACAGTGATGAATAAATTCATTGATTTAATATTATAAAAAAATTCTTGATCATATTTTAACATAATCTCAAAAATAACTGGAAATACAAAACAAATTAATACCCGTTGTTGTCATATTGCTGGTTATTTTTGAAAACATCCGTTGTATATGCTCGAATATAATTAAATAATATCTATGTTATACTTATACTTATAACAATCAGTGTATTTCAAGGGTTATTGCTTTTCTCACTTTTACGGTAAAGAATTTATGATTATTTTTCTTTTTGGAATGATTGTTCAGTAATATATTTACCGTTATATTCAAATATTTTAAATAATGGTATTTAAAGTAATTGCATATTTACAACAATTATCGCGAAAACGTAATATTTCTCTAAAATTTTATAAATTAATGTCAAATAATATTAATATCTTAATAAAACTTCTTGGAAAATACCTCAAATTAAAATACAACAGAATGAAAATATGATTAACATTTACTTTATTGTGTTTCTTCTATATAAATCATTCAGAAATTAGCCTAGCCAGACTACAAAAAGTGTGATAAGCTACCGGCATATTAAACTATTGATGACCTTGGTCAAAACCTAAAAAGTGCCGCTAAAACTGTTTATTATGTGCGATTCAGGAGAAATTGTACATAATTAGATTACATAGGCTGGTGTAATTAGTCCCGTTCCAGATCTACCCAATGTTGGTACAAGTGGAAATATAGTGTTAAAATTAGCAAAAATACATTCCAAAAACATATTTCACAAAATATATTATGACAACTAATTCATTGCTATTGACTTACAAGTTGCACTAAAAACAGGAGAATACAAAGTCTTAGCACAATGCATCCAAACCAACTTCATGGTTGTGAGTTTTCAGCTGATAAACAGATGTTAGTAAAAGGTTGAGGAACTTTTGAAGAAAACACTATAACTGTTGATGAAGTAGAGTTGATTTGCGTTAAATGGTATGACAACAAACCAGCGCATATACTTAGTACATTTGTAGAAGCATATCCTGTAGTGAAACTTTGGGATAAAGTCAAAATGTAAAAAGGAAGTCTTGTGCCCATGTGCATGTATTGTATAATCAATTTATGGGTAATAGTACTTCAATTAGAAGTAGAAAGTGGTATCTAAAGATATATTTTCATAATGGACCAATGTGTTGTCAATGCCTGGATATTTCTAGTCATGTGGTGTTAGACAAAATCAAGTTTTGAATTTACTAAAATTCAAATTGGATTTGGCATTTACCCTCTGTTCCTCTATGACAACTAAGAAACGTAGTTATCCAAGCAGAAGTACTGTACAACAAGGAATGGAAATTAAAAAGAAAAAAGGAAAAAAGGCTGTAATGCCCACACAGGATACAAGACAAGATCAAATAGGACACTGACCAAACTACTTAGGCAAGAGAGGAAGATGTAAAAGTCCAGATTGTAAAGGTATAATTCAAAGTGTTTGTACAAAATGCAATGTATATTATTGTTTTACGCCTTTAAAAAATTGTTTTATTAATTTTCATCTAAATTAGTGAAAAATAAAGTATTAATAAGCATAAGCTGACTATCATTCTTACCGTTTTATTCATTAGTACTATTTTCTAGGTATTTAATTCCCATTATTACTCTGATGTAACATTATTTGTTTAAAAATTTCCAACATTTACTGAATTACAATATACAGTAGATGTATATAAACTAATAAAGGGCACAAAACAGCCTTTTTTTGAAATTGAAAAAATGGGGCAGTAGAGGGTTAACTGAAAAGTCATTTATTTATGATTAGCAATATATTATTTGTAAACAGATGATTTCCATACCCCACTTGTGTTTTAATATTCAATGAAATTCAAATATTTTTACTTTTACAGATTTATCACCTTTTATGGATACAATACAAAGGCATAATGTAACATTTGGAATAGAAGATAATATAAATGCAATACCTACATTACCATTACATGATTATTCTGCTATTCTTAAAGCAAAGAATATTCTTATTAAATCAAATAATGAAATTATTAGTATTCATCCTGACAGATCTAGTGAAACTTTAAATGTCATTCAGCCTTATGACAATCAAAATCAAGATAAAAACATTTCTTGTGAAAATGATTCTGATATATTTAATTGGTTAAATGATAGTAAAAATAATTTTGAATGTAAACCAGAATCTGAAGGATGTATTTCATTACAAGTAGGATCTGATTTTAGCATGCCTTCTGTTACTCAACGTAGTGTATTTAGAAATCATGTTACATGTGGCACCGAAATTAAACAACAGAATCAAAGGATAACTAAAGATTCTTCAAAACATATTCAGGCTTTGCATTCCAATATTAAAAAATGTAATCCTAACAAAAATGATGATGATATTGTCATTGAACAGGTCAGTGAAGATGATTTGCTTGATAAAGCTATTAAGAAATCTCTCCCAAATACAATTCCAAATATATTTGACAATATTAATGAAGAAATGGCAAAAATTACAAATGAAAATAAGTCACATTCATCAAATGGAAGTTGTTCAAGAAAACATAAAAGTGCTGTCCCTAAATTATTAACTACTGCAGAATCTAGCAGTAAAAAATTTAAAAATAATGATAATGGATGGAGAAGTATTAGAAAAATGAAGAAGAACTTTAAAAAAACTGAAAAGAAGAAAGATAAATTAACTGCAGTTTCTTTAAGTTCAGTGGATGTTAAATCAGAAAAAAATGTTTCAAAAGCAATAGCTATTTTAAAAGAACAAAATAAAATTGAATCTTCAGATAGTTCTGATATTGAAATTATTGAAAGTGAACCGGGTATTAACAAAAAATTAACTTCCTATAATTATGATGTTGTTGAAATCTATTTAAGTAATCACATAGACAAAATGTTAGACGGCCATGTATCTACTACTCAGCACACTTTGATAAGTAACAAAACTTTAAAAGAAGGGAAGAAAAAATCAATTTCAAATAGCAGTAAATTTGAAAACGAAAAGGAAAATACTAAAATCAATCCTAAGCATTTACCTACGGTTAATTCTAATGATATCATTTCAATCAATTCAAATTCGAGTAAAATTATAGACTTATCCTCAATAGATGAAGAAATTGAAAACAATATCAATGTAAAGCATCAAAATATCAAAATAAATAATAAAATATACGGCAATGTCACAAATGATCGATCAAAATTAAAAGATAATTTTACCACACATAATACAATGGAGAAAGAAAATTCCTTACAAGAACTTAAGAATAATTTGACTAATTTTAATGTATTAAAGTTGGATAAGCTTGAAAGCATTCTTAATGAAAATGATCACAATCAAGATACTGCATTACTGAAACATAAATTTGTATCGATATATAACATTCTGAATGAATTTATAGAAAATAATATTAATGATGATAATAAGAACAAAAATTTTAAACCGAATTTTATTACTCCAATTGCCAAAATTAAAAATGTCCTAAACAAAATTGACACACATGATGCATGCACACAAGTAAATGAATTTAATAAGAATTCATTTCATGAATCTATGACTACAGAACAAAATGATCTTTTCAAAAATAATAATAAAGATGCTGCAATTCAAACTGATTTACATAGCTCATCTGAAGGTTTTAAAATTTCGTCAACAGCTTTATTCAATATTCAATCAAATGTTGATAGTGCTGTACAAACAGATGTTGTAGATTGCTTGAAATGCAATTATTGTATTAGGCAAAAACCAATAGCTGTTGCAAATATTAGAAAAAATTCTGAAAAATACACTTTCTCGGGTAGTTTTGATAATATTGACTTTGAAACTCAAGAGATAGTTAAAGGAAGAAGTGCACTGATGATTAAAGGTGCTAGAAAAGAAACAAATCCCAGTAAAAGTTTTGGGACAGAAGACAAGTATCAAAATAAAATTAATAAATCTAAATTTGTAACAGAGCATGTTAAAACACAAAATGATCAAGAAATTAAAAAATCTTTTAAAAGAATACGAACACCTAGTTCAGATAGCGATTCTGATGTATTGATAGATAATAATATGAATTCATTCAAACCGTATTCTGGAATTTCTCGAATCATTAAAAATGGTTTAGAAATGTTTAAAGGTGATGATGCTGTTGATGTGGTAGGTAACTTTTTTATTAAATGAATAGTTGTTTTTAATTAATTAAGATGGAAGCAATTAACTAATTAATACATAATCATTACAGAAAACTGTAAAACAGTCAAAAGATTTTATTTGTAAATTTAAAAAAATATTACTTACAATTTAAAAGGAAAACTCAACAAGCTCCTCTCTACAAAATGTCAAGGAAATGCCAGACCATTTATAGAAAGAAACATATTTTTTTTAGTTTGTACCATTCTAGCATTTCTTGCTAAAAGAAACATACCTTCAAAATGCCGATGAGTCTGCAAGATTATTGAATAGTTCTCTAATTGATTTTGATCATTTTATTTACTTCTTGAATATTTTAACTCTAAGGTCTTTAATACCTCTAGCAAAACCATCTGTTAACTTAAAATAATACTAAACACAAGGTGATCTGAAAATAAACCGACAAACTTAACAGGTTATTGTGGATATCTAACCATGTTGATTAACAACAAAATCATTTAAAATAGAATATTTTTGAAAAAAGTTTATAAGGTATCTGGGATATAAGGACATTACTTTAACAGCAGATACACCTTGATATATATGACAAAAAATGCTTCTAAACCATGTGTTTAAATTGCATATTTTCAAAATAATAGGAAAACACGTGCACTGTAAAAATTGCAAGATTTGGGGATTGTTGACCCTAACTTTAAAGGATGTGGACGCAAAGACCGCAGATGGTAGTGAATATTAAATATTCTCTTATACAAATAGTAGAAGAAAACTCCGGTGTATTTATTATTTTCATAACTATGACAAAACAATTTGTTACTCAAGGTAAAATTTCATTATAAATCCTTCTTTTACAATTAATTATGATGAGTAAATTTAGTTAGTTTGGGAACAAAGTCATAGAGATTGTAAAGCTTTATAAGTATTCAAAATTCGAATAGGTATTTCAAATTTTTAATTGTTTTTTATTTTATAGCGTTATTTGTAAATATTAAATTTACAAATGATTCCAGTTACAAACCCTTCCTCAGTGTACCTATTTAAAATAAGACATTTGAAAGTTTATGGATTACATTAAAATATCAAAAAAGAGTAAAAGCCTTTTTATCCAGTAATTGAACAGTTACTTATTTCATAAACGTTTGTAAGTTTAATATCATTTACAAATAATACCATAAACAAATTAAAATTTAAAATATCTATTCGTATTTTGAATATTTATAAAATGTTACAATCTCTTATGGCTTTCTATATAAATTAACTAAATTTACTAATCTTTTTTATTAAACCAAAAGCAAAACTCTAATAATTAATTATTCAAAAATTTATAGCACAATATACACATTGAAATACGTAATTTTAAAAATAGTATCTTCAAATTATTACTACAAGGACATTTTTACACAGATGATTTCATTCATCCATAGTAAAATAAACCGATTAGAGTTCAGTAATATGATACTAAATAAATAAAGTTTTTGTGATGTACATACAAAACATGTTTGAATGGAGGTCATTGATTTGTAATCAATATTTAGGCAAAAACTTGTAACATTTTTTTTTCAAGGTAGATTAAATTTTAGTTTTGGGATCTCTAATGATCTGTCGACATGCGTTAAATAATGCTGCTTATATCCTAGACACCCTGTATGTCAACTTTTGAGAACTGCTAGAGAATGTGTATACAAATAAATATGTTTGGACAAATTCCAATTTCTACTGCATGTCAAAAGAGGAAATATCATTGTTTTTGTATCAAATTACTGAATCCATATTTGTTTGTCATGTAACTGAACAACCCAATACATTCAATGACCCACATTTTATTCGTTTGAGTTTTATGCAGTTAAATATTTAACTGTTTAAAGTTTAATTTATAGAAATGTAATTAGTAACAAATTATCAATTAACAATGCATCAATAATACAATAAATAAATAGCAACTTGAATAATTAATTAGAGCATTTGCAATAACTCAAATTGTTAATAAAATATACTCACCAAAAGGCTTTGTATAAAAGCTACTTTCTCTTATGACTCACAGATAAACTTATCAAATTCACCAAAATTAATAAACCTGTGAGAAACACTTGGCTTTTTAATAAATTTATTTTATTTGAAATCACTCTTAAAACAAGTTGTGCACCACTGTAACTTCACTAATAAATTAATTTTAATTTTATAACCCTTAATTCAACCTTTATAAAACATTTGGAATACACTCCTAGTGCAAGTTTACAGTAAGTGGTCTGGCCACGATCTGTTGCTAATACTGTTATACTAGATTAAAACAATATAAAATTTCCATTTTAAAAAAACATTTTAATTTTTGTTTCACGCATTTTCTGTTCTAAATAAATTGCAAAGATATTTTAAAAAAACATAAATATACCAAAACATTTATCTTACATTTGGTAACAAAAAACATTGGTACTAACAATGTTTGATGTAACAAAATATCCTGATAATTTAACATTAGGTACATATATATCGGGTGCACAGGATAAAATGGGGTACATGGGGATATTGGAAACGGTAATAAATATAAGATCGGTCAAATGGGGAAAAAGTTTCATATTTTTGTGCTCACTAATAATCCAGATTTACATCTTTAAAAATTAAAGCTGTTGCTGGGATACAGGGTGAAAACGAAAAATGTGCGTTTTCTAAAAACATCAATATCATATTTATTGTAAGAGATACATTCACCAAATTTATAGGGCAGGGATAATAGATAATGAGGACTTCAAAAATGACCTGGAAAATAGTCTATGCATACCAAGTTTTACGCAATTGTATCGAACTTTTGTTTTTCTTATGGGCGCCATATTGGATTTGTACATTTTTGAAATCTTCATAAAAATAGCTTTCCAACCATGTATAACATTCTTATGTTCAATAAAAAATAATGATCACAAATTGCGAAGTTGCAATTTGATCAAAGTAGTTGCTGATTTAGAGGATTGCTCAAACAATAGCAAGATTGTTTGTTAAACAATTGCAATGATTCTACATTTTCTAACTGCCAAACTGAGATTAACAGTTTTATATCTTCCCGGTGCAAAACAAGTTTGTGAATCGCAAGTTTGAAATGGATATTTTTTCGAATAGTGATAAATATGATATGTTGGAATGTTTTATTGTCTGTAAGAGAAATGATGCGAATGCCGCAGAAATGTATTTCAATAAATATCCGGAAAGACGCCAGCTAGGTAGAAACATGTTCCGGCGATTGCATGATAATTTAATAAACCACAGCAGTTTCGTTAAATCGAAAAAAAGTAAATATGGAAACGAAAATACAGAACATATGATTCTACAAACCGTAGTTGAGAAATGTCGTACCTCATTACGCAAGATTGAAAACACTTTTGACGCCTCTTGATCAACAGCTGGTAATATTTTAAAATACCACAAATACCATTCCTATCATGAACGACCTTGCCAAGAGCTCCATAATGGTGATGCAATGGTTTATCAGAAAACATAATAAAGTACCAAATTTTACCCTGAAAATTCTATGGTCCGATGAGAGCCGTTTCACAAACTGTGGATTATTTAATCACAAAAATAATGTTTTCTGGTTCAATGAAAATCCACGATTAATGTGTAGCTGGAGGCAGCAAATCAAATGAGGATTTAATGTATGGATAGACATCATTGGCACTCAAATCATTGGACCATTTTTTTATAATGAAAATTTAACTTCTGCAAGCTATTTAAACTCTTTACAAACAGTAATAGCAGACCGAATTATGAAACTACCGCTGGCTGCCTTACAAAATATGTTCTTCCAACAAGACGGCGCCCCTGTCCACAACGGTCAAATTGTCACAGAGTTTTTGAACAATGAATATCCTGATAGATGGATGGGAAATCGAGGACCAGTTGGATGACCCGCTAGATCACCAGATCTCACATCCCTAGGTTTCCTTGTATGCGGCCGTCTAAAAATCAGGTGTATTCAAGATCCTATGAAATTGTAGAAGAACTACGTATGACAGTGGAAGAGATAGTAAATGGAATTGATCTTTACCAAATAAGGCAGTTTTGTGGAAGAGTTTTGAAGCGATGTAGACTATATATTCGAGAGAATGGTGGATTATTTGAATAGTTACTTTAATTTTGATGATGACTATAATTTGTTTTTGTTGTTTGTTTTCATTTATTTAAATAGTTCTAATATGTTCGACTTAACAGTTTTAATAAATCAACACCTACTTTAGTCAAATTGCAATTTTGCAATTTGTGATCATTATTTTTTACTGAACATAGGAATGTTATACAAGGTTGAAACGCATTTTTTATGACAATTTCAAAAATAAGAAAAACAAAAGTTCGATACAATTGCGTAAAACTTAGTAGGCATAGAATGTTTTTCAGGTCATTTTTGAAGTCCTCATTATCCAGTACCCCTACCCTAAAAATTTGGTGAATTTATCTCTTACAATAAATAAGATAATAATGTTTTTAAAATACGCACATTTTTCGTTTTTGCCCTGTATCTCAGCAACAGTTTTAATTTTTGAAGATGTAAATCCGGATCATTAGTGGGTACATAAATATGCAACTTTTTCCCCATTTGACCGATCTTATCTATTACTGTTTCCAATATCCTCATGTACCTCATTTTATCCTGGACACCCGGTATAATGTTTGGAAACAAACACGTTGCCATAAAGGAAATGAATATCTCCAATTTATGCATACAGGGTGTTCTCAATATAAGAAGCATTATTTAACACATGTACCCAAGCCCTTTGTGAATATAAACCTGTAGGAATTTTTAATTCAACGTAAAAAAAATGTCGTAAATTTTCATGTAAAATCATGGATACAGACCTATAATATCCTTTACCATGAAACATATTTAATAACATACATATGACTGTTTTGTTGACAAAATGTCATGTTGCCTTCACTATTAGAGTACTTTTTTGAGTCAAGGTCGCCAGCTGTTTTAATAAAAACAGTTGAATGTATTTCTTTAAATCATTTGCTTATTAATTATAATTATTTATGTATTAATTAATGGAGATTTAGTAGAACAAGTAACTACTTGGAAATATTTAGGAGTTATTATAGATTCTCATTTAACCTTCTCTCATCATGCAAATTATATTAAT
>JAHWXV010094941.1:0-14011 GCA_024586415.1 Phrixothrix hirtus
GGAGTTGGTAACATACTTGCATGAAGCGAGATAGAGCCATATAAGCCCATGTGTTAGAGAGAGATACCGTTGCATTGCGGGTTGCATAACAGAGGTGAGGTTCCAGAACCGCCATATATACACTACTTATGAAATATTTTTCAAAAATGTATTGTTTTCGAAATATTAACTGTTATAGTATTCAGAATAGCTCTGGCATGCTTACCGTGCCTGATAGTATTATCGTTGCTCTTGATGTGTGCTACTGATCCGTATATCTTGAATTAGAAATATACGTTTGTTTCTAAAAATATTTATTCCAGAAGATAACGTTAAAAGAATTTTGTTACTTTATCTGATATATTTTAGAACAGTATTTCTCAATCTCCGGTGTACAAATCTATCAGGTAAGTAAAAAATTTAAGTCATTTTTGCAAAGCAAACTAAATAAATAAGCAATGCATTTTCCAGTAATTTTTAGGGAATAATATTGTTACTGGTCGGCGTAAAAAGAATTATTTATTTGGTTTTAGAATATTTCCATTGAACACGTTATAAATTTTAAAACAAATTTATTTGTATTATTGTCATGTCTAACATTTAAGATAAATCAATTTAGAATCTAGTTCTTTTAACAAATAATTTTGATAGCAATCAATTAATATGTTTAAAAATTAAATCCCAAAGTGTAACAACCGACTTAATATTATTTTATCTCAAGAACTTTTATAGATCACATTACTACGAGCACGTCCTAAGAAAACATTGCGGGTTTTTGTAAGCACATCAAATTGCAGCAGTGCGTGCCTACTAACGTTCTATTCATAATTCCTTTTAGTTAGTAGACAGGATTACCTTCAGAGCAAATTATTATTAAAATTTTGAAAATTAGAAAATTGTGCTGTACAAGTCATAAGGTATTCCGTTGTCACTTATTTTTGGGACGTTATATTAGAACTTCTCGCACCAAAATGATCTTAAGAGTACATTTATTCGCTATGGCCGCTGTGTTGCGGAATACTCGATATAAAGTGGTTAATACGAAGCAATAGATCGCAGAAGCGGATAAATAAGTAAAAATGTTAAATTCGCTGTATTCAGTTATTCACGCTATTGCTAAAATTATTCATAATTCTCTTGCAATGATTATCACAGACATAAAAGTATAAAAGTAATAGATGCATTAAATGAGTCATCGGGTTAATGATGTTACACAGAGTGGTTTTAAAATGCCAGGACACAAAATATGTAAGTGTTTAGAACTACTAATGTTTATTGATTTGATAACAATCAAGTCGAATACAGTTCTTTTTGGATAAAAGGGAAAACTATCAATTTTTTGAGAACTCGAATACATATGTTTAGACAGGTTATTATTTCAACTGCATGATGTCATCAAAATAAATATCTTGGGATGAATTTGTTTAGTTGGGGTCACGTAACTATAATAAAATGTTTCCATTGAACTGATCTCTTTCAATGTAAACGATTGGCTTACTTTTATTCATTTTTAGATTAGCGTGCACAAAAATTAAACATCTAATTTTAAAAACGTGCAATTACAAAGAAACCATAACAAGATTTGTATAAAAACAATGGTCAAGTGTCAAACTAAGCCAAATAAATCCAAAGCACCTTGCATGTAACTTTTCACTAAAATCAAAAATTCTCTTTATTATAAAATTGTGAGATCTGCTCGTACCTAAAAAACAAAAAATTAGCATGTTCGTATAAATTCTGCGAATATTATGTAACATAGGGTACCTAGATCATATACAATCAGTAAAACTTTGCTAAATGGGATTAAACCTCTGTCTGAATTAAGAAAATTCAGAAATAAGAGGAATTTATAAAAAATAATCAAATTTAAATTCAGTATCGCGATCATTAAAACACATTAGAATAATTGCGTAATGAAAGCTGTTTTTATTATTCATAACAGAAAGTACACCAACGTTTATAAGCTCGTTTATTCTTACCCATTTTCTTTCTCTTATTTTCGGTTGTTATATGAACAAGATTAATTTTGAACATAATTAAAATGAATAAAAAAATTCGAAATATTTTACTCAACGACTGTTTTGTACTGGTATTTAATTACTTCCTGGCTTCATTTCTTTTAAAATTAGTTTCTATTTAATGAAGTCCAAGTTGGTATGTTTATTTTCCTCATTTTTCCTTAAAAATGTTCTCCAGAAATATTCCGGATTTTGGTTAATTCCAAATTAATGAAAATTTTTCATTAACTAAAAAACAAATATTTACTCATTTCCTGTTTTTATATGAAAAACTTAACAGAAATAAAAACATTTGAAATTAAATTAAATTTAACGAAGTCAAAGACGATATTTTTATTTTTCTGGTTTCCCTCAAGAAGTTTTTCAGAGAATATTTCAGATTCTCGCGAGTTTTACCGTATAATGGGAACTAAAAAAGTCTACCTTTAAAGGAACTGATTAGCATAAGATATGTCCAACTTAAGATTAAACGTACTGATACTAACAAACACGTGAAAATAAAAACTAATAAACTGCAGTAACAAGAAACATTGACATTTCCAGTAACTTCAATAGCGTTGAATGAAACAATAGAAATCCGGATAATAATTTAAAATGACCTTACGAAAATCTAAATGCGACTGAGATGAAAATTAATTTGGCTGATCGGATACATTTTAATCTAGAAAAATGATTGAGCACTGACTCACAACTTGAATATGTAGGGAGAGAATAACAGACATCATATTTTTATAGCTTAGTATTTTTCTATTGCAAACAAATAGTTGTCCTTTTTTCAACAGCGTTTATGGTTAAAGCATTGATTGAAATATTTCTATCAACGGTTAAAGTTTGTTTGCATTATTTCAAATCCACCCTGTATGTGTAGATATATGCCCTCAAAAATAAAGGATTTACAAGAGACGTTCACGAATTACCAATTCGAGAAAAAATCTAAGACATTGCTTTTACGGCTTATATATTTGAATTAAAGATATTTAAATAACAATGTAATTGTTGATGAATTAAATTAAAATCAAATTTGTTAAATTTCCAACAATTAATGGAGTATTTAATAGTGGTAAAATTATTAATGAACTATTATTTATTAGATTAAAATGTATCTAACGATAAATACTAAAAATTTCAATATAACCAATTAATATTTAAAGAATTTCCAACGACTTTTACACACGACCAGATTACGACAAAGAAGTATCTTGGGAAGATTTGCACCAATAACAGGACGGAATAATTGTTAATGAAAGTGATACTTCGTAACTAATACTACATTTGTCAGTATAGCAATTTTAGTCCGGGAAAATTTTCAATGACAATTGTTCTAAATTAGAAAAAAGTATTCATTTTCTCAAACAACGTACTAGATTACTAAAACATTTTATAATAATGTATTTGTAAGTCTGATATTAAATAATCGATAAAACACTTAATAGATATGATATTTAATCTAACCACTGCTAGCCGCTTTAAAAATTAATATTATTCGCATCTCAATCAGTATACTATGAGTTTTCCAAAATGTGTCGAACAATAACTATCGCATTTATTATAATTGGTTATTCTACTATACCATTACATTGTGCTCGAATATTAGGGATTATATCGACACCTTCATACAGTCATCAAGTAGTGTTTCAACCAATATGGAAGGAACTTTCTCTAAGAGGGCATCAAGTTGTTACACTTACAACTGATCCTATCAAAGATAAAACTCTTACAAATTTAACAGAAATTGACTGGAGTCACAGTTATTTAATTTGGAAAAAAATGGATTTGGTTGAACTTACAGGAAAACCATTTTTTCAAAGGTCTAAGGTAACCATTCCATTATTTGATGAGATAACGAATTACCAATTCCATCATCCAGATGTACAGGCTTTAATTAAAGATAAAAAACAACATTTTGATTTGGTTCTGGTAGAACCAATTTTCCCAATTTCTGTTGCATTTTCGGAGCGATTTAAATGTCCTTACATAATTATTTCGTCCCTTGATGCCTCAAATCATATTCATGAATATGTGGGAAATCCTGCAAATCCTATACTGTATCCAGACTTCATGCTACCCTATGTGGGGAACATGAATTTTTTTGAACGCGTAGTAAACGTGTTTTACGCGTTACTTATAAAATTATATCATAAAAATCAAGAAATTCCTTTGAATGATGAGTATGTTAAAAAGTACTTTGGCCAGGGTTATCTCTCTTTGGATAATATTTTAAAAAAGGTAAGCATGATTTTTGTCAATACTCTACCAATTTGTCATACCGTTAGACCACTCGTTCCCGCTGTAATTCCAATTGGAGGGGGAATACATTTTAAAGAAGCAAAGCCCTTACCACCAGTAAGATTTTCATTAACTATGAATTCAAAATGCACGAAATTCTATTTTAGGAACTAAAACGGCGCCTTGATGAGGCAGCAGAAGGATTCATTTATTTCAGTTTAGGTACCAACATCGAAAGTAAACAATTAGTCGAAAATTCTCGACGTGTGATTTTAGACACCTTTGCAGAATTACCTTACAAAATATTGTGGAAATTTGAATTAGACAAATTAGAGAGAAAGCCTGAAAATGTATTTATTTCGAAATGGTTTCCACAACAAGGGATATTGAGTAAGTAGAATGCACTCATTTAAGGTTTTTATATTCTATTCCTATTCTTCTGAGATAACGTAAGGATTTTTCAACTCGTTTACTCTTTAGATAAATACATTTATATACAGATATTGCTTTATTTTGATTTTGTTAATTAGAAATTTAGTTCAAAAATGTCCGACAGAGAAAAATTTATTTACGAAAAGCAGGGTGATGTAAATGTAAATCTGAAGGACTACAGTAATAAGAAAGTGAAAACTAAATTATTGTGAAAGAAAGCAACTGAAATGTATGATAATTCGTATAATATGCCAGCGAATGAAAATCCATATTTACAGTGTACAGTATTCTAACTAAATTTAGAAGATGTATGTAGTGCTTTTAATTTCGACGCATAAAACATGCGTCAAGAATAACGTTCTTGTAGCTTATCCCTAAGGTTCTGTCTACTCCATTCTTGACATATGGAATGAAAGTTTTGAGAAAAGTTCAATACATTTTTTTATTAACTGTGCAATTCTTGAACTGCGTTTTCAAAACATAAGCCAAGTACAATAAATTAAATTTAAAGAACTGACAAGTCTCCAAGAGGCGAACCCTGTGGTACTCCACAAATAACTTTTCCCATCTTTGATTGCGTATTTTCAATGACTGTGAACTGTTTACGGTTAATGAGATAAGATTTTAATAGATGACATGGAGAATAATTGAAATTGTAACATTTTAATTTATGGATTATAATGTCAGTGTCTACACAATCAAATGCCTTGCTCAAATCGCATACTATTGCACCTGTAGATTCGTCTCCTTCAAAATCTTTGATGATGATGTCAATGACATGATTTATGGCATACGCCGTGGACATATTTTTCTAAATCTATACTGGTGTTCAGAAAATAAATTATATTGTTCAAAGTATGAAATAATTTGATTTTTTAATAAAGTTTCAAATATTTTTGAAAGAATGGGAATTAGAGCAATCGGACGATAATTCGTCATATTGTTGGTATCTCCCTTTTTATAAAGAGGATGAATTTTAGTTATTTTTAGGAGGTCTGAAAAAACAAATTTTCTGATGCAATGATTAAATAAATGTGTAAAAGGTATCATAACAATATCTTGGATGTGTTTTATTAAGTTATTAGATTGATAATAGCAGTCACTGGCTTTTACTATTTTTTAAATTTTTAATTACATCTCTTACTTGTATAAATGTAATCTCGTTAAACTTAAATTGTTCTATATTTGAGGAAGGACTATTTAAAAAATTTGTATATGGGTTTTGGCAAGATGGCAAATTACGAACCACAGTTTGAGAAACCTTTATAAAGAAATCATTGAGTTCATTAATATCAAATTTAGATATAATCTGATTTTTTTTCACGTTGCGATAATCGTTATTTACGTTCCAGCAGGATTTCGAATTATAATTAGAATTCCTCAAATATTTTTCAATATATGACAGTGAGCCATATTTTAAATTATCCGTAATTTTAGTAAAATGTATGCTATGTTTGTCTGGTCGATGTTTATATTTATATCCCGCAGGTTACCGAATATTCCGACGCGTAATTGGTCCTCATTTTGGGCTTACCGTCCATTGACATAGACGTTTCCACTTAGGAGCCAAAATTCCTCAATAGGTCGCGCTTGATGAAGTTTGGAAAGATAATCTTGTTTAGGTACAAAGCCAATGTTCCCAATTTTGGGTAACAGACATAATGAGAAAAAGCCAGATTTGACTGAAAAACAATTTCGTCATTTTGATGAAGACTTGATGAAATCAGTCAATTTTGAAAGGCAACACTGCATGTAAAGGTTGGCATCTACATTTTCTCTCAAATTCGAATAACATGTGAGTTGCAGATATAGTACACCAAACCAAAATTTTACTAGAAAATTTTGTTTTTGGTTTAAATTTTACTTTGGTCGTTTTTGTAATTTGAAGTGTAAAATCCATCATTACCTGTTATTCCGGAAATAGATGATGTAAAATATTTCTCGTCATCCACAATGATCACGGAATTCATTGTGAAACGGTTTCGTTTTAAGACTAGAGTTGGCGCTGACTACATGAGACATTTGTACCTCTTCCGATAAAATACGCTGTTGCTAGCAAAAAATATTCTCAAAATTGTATGAGAAACGTCAAAACGTTGACCAAGTTTACGCGTTAAAACTCGTTTTCGGTCTTGAGCATTTTTCATAAATCTATCAGCCGAATTTGACTTAAAGCGCGAAGCCGTTCACTTTTCGCTAAATTCAGACAAGGTTGACCTTCTTCACATTCCCCTATGACCATATAAGTAATTGGTGGAGTAACATTTTAGTCACAAATAACGTTTTTGTAAATGTCCAACTAAGCGATAAACCCTTTTATAAACATCAAATTTATACGACATTTTGTCATCAGAAATTTAACAAGAAAAAATGGGTTATTTAACAACCCAAGCGGACCTGACTTCTAAATATTAAATTATTGGCAAAGTTTTCCTCGACATTTTCATTCCATACATTGCTCTTCTGAGGTAATATCACGTTTTTCCACTTTGTTTGCTCGTTTGGCAGAGACATTTATTTATAGCTACTAATTTGGGTTGCACTTATATATTAAACAACAAATGCCGAAGAATAGCACCATTAATAAAAATTTGTTTCATCGTTTTAGCTAAGATATCAGTTAAAACTAACTGCCAAGGCATAAAGCACAAATAAACGATTTGATATTAATGTCACTCCGTTTTTTATTACGTTCTCTTATCCTACATGAAATATAAGTAAAAGAGAAAGTATTGTTTTCGTCCAAAATTATTGATGTCGAAATTTTAGTGGAAATACACGTTTTTCGGGTCCCCTAAGTATGAAAATCATTTTTAGAAATTGGTATGTCTGCCTGTGAGTGTGTGTGTGTGTGTGTGTGTGTGTGTGTGTTTGTGAACAGGATATCTGGAGGAAAGTCGTACATAAATAATATTTTGTATTTAAGCTTATAGCCGCCCGCACACGTAAGCGCAACAATTTGATTAAAATCGGATAATCGGAAATTCCACTTTACTCGTGTTATTATTTGGGTTTTCGCGATTTTCTCGAAATCGGTTCTAACAATTTTTTTAAAATTTACTATACTTTTACCATTTTTTTAACTTGATATACTTCTTAGCTATTTAATTTCGTTTTATTTGAACAAAGCAGTTTCTCTAATACATTTCTAAAAATCGGATAAATGGAGGTACTTAAAATAATAATTGTGAACAGTATATTCAAACACTAATCATCGTAGAAAAATAAAACTTTGTATTTGAATTGTTTACGTTCCTGACATACGATTACAGGCATTTAGTTAAAATCGAATAACAGAAAGTGTCACTTCATTCTTGGAATTTTTAAGTTTTTTTATGATTTTCTCGAAAACGGCTTTAACAATTTTTTAAAACTTATTAGGCTTCTTATGTATTTGATGCCCATTTTCGCTGAAAAATGCGCTGAAACGTGCTATTCGAGAAAATTTCTGGAGTTAGGTAGCGTTTTACGTGTCCAGTAACTTGGATGGCTGGTCGTTGCTATTATCGATTCCAAAATAAACGTAAATAATATTTTAATTATTTGTGGATACTATTTGCATATCTATATGCGTAAGAGAAAGTCGTGTGCTGTCTTACGACAAATTTTTTATCTGCCAGTTACTTATTATTATTGTTTCCACGTGAACGACAAATATAACATTAATAAAAATATTGTCAAAAAACTTTGTAAGCATGCAAATGATCGAGAAAGTACTGAAATAATTTTGGAAAATACTAAACGAGTTTCAGCGATACGAAGCTAAGCAGATAAATATCTACCTATCTGTGAAATAAAAGAGATGCGTTTTCCTTCATAATTTTATTTTTTACTATAGTTTCCGTTTACATCAATGCTTGCGCGTCATTTGCTCTCCGGCGAACTTATGCCCGTGTGAACAAAGATTCTTCTTGATCAGCAAAAAAGGCGTCCACAGTTACTTTTAGGCTACACCTGAATCAAAGTGACGCTCTCTAGGTTTTTTATATGAATAAATAAGTCAAATCGAGCGGTATCTGTGTTATACGATGGATCGTTTAACTGTAAGAAGTTGCATTCCTGCACAATTGGTTGGATTTTGGCGGTCTAACGTACAGTTGTGTTGTTATACAGCAGGAACAACTTTTGATCAACTAAATGATGTCACTTATAAAAAATTTCCTTATGTATACTTTTTAGCATACGCATACGTATCTGCGTTTATTGTGGTCCATATTGACCTATATTCGATAGAAAAACGCCTTTCTATCCTAAAAACAGTAGCCATCCCAGCAGGTGTTTGAGTCCGGGCTGTCTTCGAAGGCGAAAACTCTTGTAAATCCATTGTTTGAACTCCAATTTGTCTTAGGATCCCTGTGATGCATTCAAGTCTTAATCTCAGTCACAGTTTGAATCCAAAAATCAGAATCACGAATTAAAATTTGCAAATGACTTTGCAAAATCTTTGTTCAAATGTAAGTAAATGTAGAGCCCCCCCGGCCAACACCTCATCTTTAAATTGTCTGTAAGACAATACTAAGCTCGGATATATCCACAATTGTGATTCTTGCTAACAGCTTTAAGCGACGACCTTGGAGGATCATGGCTTCAATTATTTGAATCATCGCATTGCTGTCTTTGGCTTTCCAGGTTTGGGGTAATCTTTGATGAACTCACGACCCCACTGAAACTGCTTGGACCTCATACAGCAACCATTCCCTCGCGATTTTTTTCAGTATATTGCCTTCTTTAGTCAGAAATTATATGACACTCCGATACTCTAATAAGTTCCTTATTTTTTTGCACCATGTGACTGATGTCCCACACACTGATGACTAAAAATCGTGATCACTATTTGTTAAATTTTTGTCAGGCGTGTCATATGTTTCTGTCATGTTCTTTGCTAGCCCTGCTCATATTATATTGCACTAACGTCATACTGATTAAGTTTTCTCAGTACTAGGCTAGTCCTTTTTTAGAACGTATGAGTTGGAAAATACCTCGTGTACCTTTGGTCTACTTCATTCTTGTTGGTAGAATTTTTATCTATAAAACAGTCATAGAGATAATTAGTTATCTAAAGCAGATCACAGGACGTAGCTTCAACCAGAAGGATTCAGTTAAATTGTTGATTGTTCTCAGCGCAGTGCATGAAAAAGTACTGTAACAAAATTAGAAAGGATAAAAACTTAATGGAAGCTTCGGGAGCAATCCAGAAGATTTCTTGAAATTAAGATACATGATATAATCATAAATGACTCATTGCAATAACCGATATCTGTCAATTAAAATCAATGTTAGCAATGAGTCATGAGATTGTACTTTATTACATCATTATTATGACTAATTTTATTCTTTACTAATCTAGAGTGTTTTTAATGGTCTGATCCTTTTTTCTTTCTATATAAATAGTAATTTAGTTTAGTTTTACTTAGAATTTTGTCCTATTAGTTACTGTTATACATAAATATAAATACAAACATTTGTTGTTAGTGTATTGTGAAATAAATATTTAAATTAATAAGTGTATATAAATAATCCTAATATTAGTGAATATAAAGATTTTAAAACAATTAGCTATTTAAAATATTTAGTTACAACTTAATGCAATACTATGTTAAATCGTGAAATCTTCAGTTTTCTGAATATATCTCGTATAATGGCTGTTTAGGATCTAAAGATTGACACAAATTAGTTTCATTTTGTCTATATTAATGTTTATATGATTTTTTCAAAGAAGTCGTTCGAGCTTAAGTAACAAAACTTTATCAAAATAATTCAATATTATAAATATCAATAAACCTCCAATTACCCTAATTATTTTATAAAAGTACTACATCAGTAATTTAAATAAATTGTTTCAGAACATCCTAATATCAAACTATTTATTACACAAGGAGGCCTTCAATCGATGGAAGAAGCTGTATATAATAAGATTCCACTTGTTGTAATACCATTTTTCGGAGATCAGCCTATGAATGCTAGATTAATGGTTGATAATGGAATCGCTATATCATTAGATTACACAACTTTAGATAAAACAACATTTAAAAACGCCATTGTGGAAGTTATAAACAATTCAAAGTAATATCGTTTGCAGAAAAAAATTGTAGTATTCTAAGATTGTTTTTTAGGTATCGCAAAAATGTAGAGAAGTTATCGACCTTGATTAACGATCAGCAAACAACAGGATTAGAACGTGCGATTTGGTGGACGGAATACGTTATAAGACATAAAGGTGCTCAACACTTAAAAGGGTCTGCTATAAACGTTCCGTTATATCAGCAATATATATTAGATATTATTGGAATTGGTTTGCTGATGCTAATAATTACAATACTTCTGTTGGTATTTGTAATCAAAATTATAATCAAATTAGGAAAATATTTCCTAGTTAATGGGAAAGCTAAAGTTGATTAAAGAGGAATTTTATTAAGATAACAATCTTTTGTTCTCTTAGGAATTGATTAATCTCATGTAAATATTAAAATTTGTCAATCATGTATTTTCAAAGTTCATATTTTGTTTTTATATTTTATTCTTTATTTAAAGTATTTCTATTAATTTAATTAAAAATGGAAGGGGGGGGGTATTGGCTCTGTAGATTTGGAAAATAATTTACAAACAATTGTTAATTATATGAAAACCATCGTAGATGCTTAGGATGGGAAATAATCAATTCAAGCTATATTTTTGAATGAATCAAATACATTGAAGATTTATTAACGAAAATATACAACTAATGAACAATTTAAAAAAAAATTACAGCAAAATTAATAACATAATCTTAACTCGTTTGTAGCGCAGATTTCAAAAATTTAAATTCCCGCAGTAATGGGCGTTCGAATTCTGCTACTTCATAAAAATATTGGAGTACTTCGAGTGTGCTTTAAGTACACTACTCTGGTAATATGAAACGCAAACGAGCATGCACTAAACGAATAACGAAACGTAAATGAGCACTTGAAGAGCACTCCGAGAACTTCGATCTCAATTCCGAACACACCCTATATAGGTACCCTAGTTGTGCCATGCATGGTAGGGTACCTTTATAATGAAGGGTACGACCAACCTCAATCTTGGTGCCATTGAGAGTCCAATTTGAATATGCTGCATGTGGAAGTTTCAAGACTTTTAAGTTTGTTTATAAGTTACTGTACTGAAAATATTAAAGTGAAATAAGGGAAGACCCTAAATAAAAGTAAAATATTTGTAAATATATTTTATGTAAGGAAAACGGGATTACTAAATAAAATAAGGATTTATTATGACATACTTTTAAATTTATTTTTGTCTGGTTCAATTTTTTTACTTGCTATTTTTAACCTAAAGTTTACATATCTCATGATAATATGTTTACCTAATTTATGACATAATTGTAAAATGTTGCTATTACTAGAACTTATAATTTGTTCCATAAAAAACCTGTTTAAATTTATTTTTAAATCACAAATCGCAGATTAAGATTTTCTGAATATTGTTTCCATCTCTAAAAAGAAGGAAAATGCTTCAGCATTACAAAAAAATAAAGTATCTTTTTTATATGATCTTAATCTAGTTAATAAAGTTTCGTTATTAAAATATCTAGGTATGCAATGTTTACATGTTTTACAATTTTTTTTAATACCATTGATTATATACCAAGCAATGTAATAGAATGAATTCTTTTTAGAATTATGAAGAGACGTTTTCTGGTATTATGTTAATTTTCAGAATGCCCTTACATTCTGAATTGTATTGAGAGGCACTAATGACATCTAAAAATTCTCTATCATCTTTTTGGTAACTTGTTTTAGAAACGTTTTTTAATTTTTGGGACACAGTTATCAATTTTAAATTATTTTTGCATTGCACTGCATTCAGCTTTTCTTGTTTAGCACGCATTGTACTAAAATGGTTTTCTAAGCAATCCTATGTAAATCTACTTGTTAATAAAAATGTAAATTTTTTTAATTTAAAAGTATATTTTGCAAATATAAATTGATTGTGTTGTAAATTTATATACCAAGGAGTTGTTTTACATTCTGGTTTATTTAAAGTTATAGATATAAATTCTAATGCACTATTAACATCTTTCCTTATGACATTGGTGAAATGAAAAACTTTCATCTTCTGAAAGTGATCCGGAATCAAACTATTTTCATTAAATTTTGGTGCTAGAGTAAATTTAAATTCGCTTTGAAAATCTAATAATTTCAGAATATGTTTTATATAAATTTCACATGTTGGTAAGTTGTACTTATCTTTAACGATGTGTGATATATAAATAATGTTATTATTTACTAACATATTTTTCATATTTTTAAAAAGGCGAGGAACATTAGCCAGTATATGTATATTGAGATTTACATCAACTGGATGGATTATTCTGTTTTTAATTGTACTATATCGTATGCAATAATATTCAATGACTTCCAAAAAGCCAGATTAGACGAACCTATGTTAGATGTAGTATATGACACACATAACTTTAGTGCTTCGCATTTTGTAATAACAATATTTAAAATATCTCACTAAACAGTTCCATTAACTGTATCACCTAAAAATAAATTTCACATTTAAAACAATTAGAATCCTCAAGCATAACTTTGTTTATACCTAATAGTATGCTACAGTTTGTTTCTATCTAGAAACAATTCTGGCTATCATTATTACTAACATTTTTGTAGCAACGCCAGTATGATTTGGTAAAGTAACATTGCCAAAATAAGTTTTAGTGGAAACATCATATATATGAAAAGGTGTAATTGACATTTCATCAATTACTATTCCGCATTCTTTTTCAAAATCATTAAATGTTTTAATTTTTATTTCTAAAACTTCAAACACTTCATGGAGATGGTAAACATACATTTTGTTTCATTAGCTCATTATAACCTGTTGCTCCGCAGGCAAATTTTAGCTTTAATACCTTTAAAATCGTCTTTTTACACCAACTTTGCAATTTCTTATCTTCAGTTAACACAGTTATTTGGTTATCATAATTTTTTTTAAATAGTTTTACATTTTTATCATTATCAAATTGTCGTCTTAATAATTTGACAAGACGTCAATTTCTTAATTTATTTTTTAAATTAAAATTTTGCTAATGTAATTTTATTTTTCTTAATTAAAGTATACTAATTTGCTTGCGTAAAGAATTCAAACTTGTGTTTTCTTCATTTAATAACGACGTTCAGTTCAAATTAGATTCCACAGAAATATCAGAACTCAAATTAATAGTTTCTTCAGATAGTTCAATCTCATTTATTATAGGTGCAATCACCTAAATCTTGTAGAAACCACATTGCTTTTTAATTTTTTAGTGCCATCTGCTCTAGTTTTCTCCCACGATGTCGTATCAAAATAAGTCTAACAAATATAGATGTATAAAAATT
>JAHWXV010094992.1:0-18800 GCA_024586415.1 Phrixothrix hirtus
ATATATATATATATATATATATATATATATATATATATATATATATAGGCTGAGTTTTTTTGTGTTTAGTATAGGAATCTCAGAAACTACCGTTACAGAGGAACAGAGTTGGTTAAATGGGGAAAGATGCATAGTTTTACGAGCTCAATTCAATGCCGTATTTGTTTTTGATAAACGTTCACGGATTACTACATATTTCTAGAAAACTGAATTTTTATAATTGCTTTAACCAGTCTAACTCTGTGGATATTGGTTTTATGGAAAATTTATACTGGAAAAAGTTGTAGACAATTATGTTCTTAATAAGATAGTAGATCAAGTTTTCTAATTAACCTATGGTTTTTGAGTTATGAGATAAACCTTTGTTTTTTAAATGGAAATCATAGTTGGCTATGATTTCTTCAAAAAGCTCTTTTTTAACCTGTACAACAAAGTTGTGGCCGTTTTTCTCTCTTAATTTTGAACTTAACGCACGAAGCCATGAAAGCAACAGTTTATTTCAAAACAGGAAAAACTTCTTAATTTCTTATTAGCTATTTATGCAATTGGCAGTACGAAATGTTTACGTCAAATAACAATTCTACTACAACCTGCTCATAGTTACAGTTGTGAACAGCAAACGAAAAATTTTATTTCTAAAGGTAAATTATATAAACTAATTGAGAAAATTCAATATAAATTACTATTTATACCTTGAGGCAATGTTTAATTAAATTATACAGCTCAAACTGCTTAATTGTGGACAGAAACTTATTTTAATATGAAGAAGTATGAGATATTCATAATCGGAACAGTTGCATTTATAGAAAAAAATTTCTTACATGGTAAAGTGTCTGGGATCTGTCCAGAAATCGCGGGTTCGATCCCCACCCGAGGGAATATGTTTTGGTTTGTTTTATCTTACACCGATGATATAAGATTTTAATAACTGTTGTGTTATCAACAGGTCGCTTACATATCATTTACTATGTCTATAAGAATATCTTTTAAGATATTTTAATTTAATTTTGAAGTTTCATAAAAGGTTGGAAACCATCGACCTGTAAAAGCTCAATCTTTTAGTGTAGTTATGCTTCAAGAAAGAATGAGCTGTTGTTTACATATAAATGAAGATATTATTAAAAGTTGAATTTCATAATATTGAATAAACAACCTTAAAATAAATTGCAATATCAAAGTGTTTAAGTGATACATAAATAACTTTTGTTTAAACTTAGTATCTAAATCTATATGATCTTACGCGTAAGTGTGTTACGTAGTACCTATCATAAGTGATTTAATTACTTTACATTGGTTTAACCATGATTAATGTTATATTAATTATGCTAACCTAATACTCTCTTATTTTTTTATCTAGATAGCTTTTTTATTTCAACCCGTTTATTTAAAATTTATTTTGAGGAAAACAGAAACTTGCCGTATTATTGAAGTTACATAATGAGCATATCCAGTTTTATAAAACCAAGTAAGTAATTATATTAAGTCTGTATTTCATTCATTTACACTTATACATTACACACTAGCTTTAAAAGATTAAACTTTATTATATTTATAATTGTTATTGAACCTTCCCATTTTAATTGTTGAAATATTGAATGTTTATTATAAAATTGTGAAGTTTTATTGTGGAATGATACAATACAATAATACCCATTTTGTAACTGTTACAGTAAATTCAAAAATTAAGAGAAATCGAATCGTGTCGTTGTTCAACAAACCCTCCCTTAAGTAAACAATTTTCTTTGTGTAGAAAATTAATTGTTTGATTTATAGTACTCGATGAGCCTCTTGCTCAAGAGATACCTAGAGGGTAATCATTACACTTCGGACGATGAGGTGAAGGCAGCTGTCAAGTCCTCGATTCCAGAAAAGTCGGAAGAATTTTTCGGTGACGGAGAGAGAAAACTTGCTACACGTTGGGAAAAATGTGTTAGCCTTAACGGAAACTATGTTACAAAATAAATATATAATTTTGAAACTTAAGAATTGCACTTAAATGTACTTTTTGCCAGATCTTGCTATTTGTTTTTTTCGCGCTCTACAAATACATGTGCATTAGTTTTTAGCCTATCCTCGTACATGTAGACCAATAAAATTTTACGGTGCCACCAAGCTTAAAAAAGCCCCGGAAAATATGCAAACTAAAAATAATAACAAACGGTAGCAACCAACCATATCGCTGTATTTAAAAGTGTACATTCTGGGTCAAGTCTCATTTTAATGCCGTTTGACATTTTGTGCGTGCTTTAAAATTGTCTTATTTTATATTATTTGTTGCCTTTTACGATCTATTTAAACCAAATAGTCTGTTTCAAGATTTCAGTTTACCGTCGATCAATCGATTTTGGTAAGTAAATTAATATATACATACGTCATATTACAATGATGTATTAGGGTTATGTTAACCACTAATATAGCCGTAAATTATTATATTTGTTAAGGAGAATTAAGCAAACTTGGCATACGGTAAACTTTATCTTGTTTTAGCTATACTGCATCATGCATCCTATAAAATTGATTTGGAGTACAATGAAAAGAAAAGTAGCGGCAAGTAATGTGCATCAAAAAGCTAGTGATATTTGTGATTTAAAATTTAAAATTAAAATAATTTTTTAGGCTAACTTGTAATTTACTTATTTAAAACAACATAATAGAAAGATTCTCATAAATTTTAATATTAGTGATTCCATGTGTTTTTACTACATTGTTGTATTAAGTAAATATTGGCTTTTATAATAAAAGGCAAAATGTTTGTATTTTTTATTATGAATGTACATGATGAACTACTAGCTCCCTCAGCCGCGCCCACTCAATGATGCTTTAAGCTTGGTGGCACTGTATATGTTCAGAATAAGAAAAAATGCAGAATCATAAAATGCCACACAGCGTATCATTTAAAGAACCTGGTGGTGTTTATTCGGGGTTAAATCAGAAATCAAAAAAAATATTTGAAAGTACCAGGAAGCAGTACACACTCTATCCAATAAATAACTATTTAGTGTTTTTTTGTTAATCGCAAAATAAAAGCGTTATTGAGGGTTCTCATTCTTTTAAATATCGTTGCTTTAAAATAATTTCACAGATTTTAACTACTTATTGTTTACGCCTCATATATTCATAAAAAATGATAAAAAGACTAAACAACGTCAATTTGCGCAAAATTGAACTTAGAAAGTCTTTGTAAAACTTGTAGGGAACTTCTGCCTTGCAATATTTATAGTCAGAAGTTCCATCTGAATTTTTGAAGAAATCATGTACGTTCACTCAAAGGTCAGACTCACTCATTGCAATTGAATTTATTTTGTTAAATAACTCTGAAACCAGATATGCACTCGTTTTTCTCTTTTCACTATTGTAAACACAATAAGGTTCATTTGCTTATAAAGTTAATTAAACAAGATAAAGCACTCGTTATCATATTTAAAGTTAGACATATTTACTTGTAATCAGATACATATGCAGAAGTAAACATTGTGCTTCTGTTAAATTTTTAATTGAACAACGAATATGTGTTTACCGGAAAAAAGGTAGTTTCATATTACCTATTTTACAATATTCGTACAACTTGGAATAATTCTTTTTCGAAGAAAACTGATTAGGAATTTTATCACTTAAGTATAAAATTGTCGTATGCAAAAAGTAACGCTTTAGTTCATGGTTTGTTTCACATTTGCTGCAAACACATTTATTTATAAGAACAAAGTATAGAAAACAAAATAGTTAGTCGGAAACAAACTAAAATTATTGATTATTTTAAACCAAAATCTATAAGAGTGTCGTGACGGTTAAGTGTAAAAGTTCTATCGCATTGTGTTGAGCTCACTGTTTCATCTAAGGGACCGTAGGCAGCTTAATACTTCAATAAATAAGGTATCTAGACTCACCATATATAAGAAACAGTTATATGTGCCTGACAGTTTGTAGAAAACCTAAAAATTATATACGTTTTCTGACAAATACCAGAAAATCCCCATACGTCAAGACGTCCTTATTTACATAGTAAACTTAGGCAACTAGTAATTCTTAAATTTGAAGACAAATTTATTGAAGCACATATTTGGTTTAGTAACAACAACTGTTGTATATATCACAGCAGTACAAGCTTTTATATTGGGTAGCCAAACATTGTAAACAGGAGTTCGTCTTTCGCCCATATTTAATTATAGCATTGGAGCTAAAACTGATACTATGTCAAAAGTTTCGACTGTAAGAGAAAATGGCTTCTTTTCATTGTAAAATGAATAATTTGACCAAACTTTGGCATTTTTTAAATTATCGTAACGGCAAACCTTCTTGTTAAATCGTAGCAAATCTATTTTGTAAACCCCGCATAAATATTGTAACGAAGCTACTTAGTTGTTTAAAAATCTTTATTCATATTCACTAACAGCAAATATTTATTTCACAATACACTAAGAACAAATGTTTATATTTGTATTTATGTATAACACTAACTAACAGAACGAAGTTTTAATTAAAACTAAACTAAGGGAATTTAAACTGATATTTATGTAGAAAGGATTAATTTCAGAAAAGTAAAGAAGAAATTTTGAATAAAATTAGTCATAATAACGATATAATAAATTGTAATGCCGTGATTCATTGCTGACTTTGAACTTAATTGACGGATATCGGTTGCGGCAATGAATCATTTGTGATTAGTTCATCTATCTTAATTATAAGGATCCTTCTGGATTGTTCTAGAATGTTCCATTGCGGTTTTTTGTTTCTAATTTTGTTACAATACTGTAATATTTTTTAACATCAATAGCAACAAAACATGAGAGAGATTGAAAACAAGTTTATCGCAGAGAGTGTTACAGACGAAAAATTTTTGGAAATGTGTGTAACTAAACTTACTAATAAGGTTAACGAAAGAATTGAAATTAAAATAAAACCCTCGATTAAAACTAATAAGCTACTAGAAACAGCTGTACAATATTTACATGAAGAAAATTTGAAACTAATAAGTGCTGTTGATGGATAAGAACAGTATGCTAGAAGAAACTACTTGCAAACTTTTGGAATCAATGAGAAAATAAATAAAGATCAAATTTAATCAGCCATACATCGTTCATTAACAGAGTAGGCGTAGATATCACAGAAAATGATATTGATGGATGCCATCGCATAGGTATCTTAAAACCAAGTGTCAAAAAAGCAAGGCCGGTTCTAATCAAGTTTACTAGTGATCGCTGTTGTGAGCTAATTTTTGTAAATAAAAAGGAACTCAAAGGGCCAAGAGCGACCATAAGAGAAAATCTTACCAAGTTTAGGTATGCACTATTACAAGATTCCATCAAACTTTTCGAGCACAAAATGTTTGGACACAAAAGATGAATATAAAGTAAAAAATAATTAGAAGATAACAAAACACACATATGAATCTTGCAATTGCATACATTATTATTTGGTGCACGCAATTACGACTAGGTAGCACCATTTATTGCCCATAAAATGCTTTTAATTTTGAGAAGTAGCAGCCTTAATTTTGCTTATTATTACTATCCTTTTTTTTTATTTTAAGTTTTTTGTTCATATTTAGAAATTTGTTTAAATTAGCTTTAAGTTTTAATTTAAATTTGTAATACCAAATTAACTTTAGGATATCCATATATTTTGCTTATTTTTACTTTAACATTTTTATTTTTATGAACATTTTTAAAAACTTTCCACCAACTTTTTATTTAACTTTATATTGTTTAGATTGTTTATACAAATTTATAAATATTCCTCTTTTGGTTGTAATTAGTAGTAAGCTGTTTAATCTAACTCTAAAATTAGGTTCAAATTGTAAATACTCATTCATATTATAATTTAGGTATAATGAATATATTTTATTAAAATATTAGTGGACTGCGACCAAAACTTAAGGATCTCTATTGAAATATATGCAACAATGACTACGATATAATAGTATTGTCAGAAACAGAACTTAACATAGATAGCGTTATAAAACAATTAGAAAGCACCCATTTAGGTATATTTAATAAAAATGCATTAACTTGCCGAGATTTTAATTTATCCAATAGAAATTCAAATTTGATGTTTATCAAAACAGAAATAAAACATTTTCCCAATCTGAATAATCCTTCTTAATAATTCTATAAAAAATTCCCATCACAAAATATAAGATTTAGTTCTAAGTAACTTGAATGAGGTAATAGTGAATAGACATTACATTTTCCTAAAACATCGCGAAATAAGCTATTATCCAAGAATACCTATTTAAAGTATTGATATGAAAACGTAAACTTTCTATAAATGATACATTATTATTTTTTAACACATCCTGGAATACTGTCTTTGAAATAAACAATCTAAATGAGGCCATACGACACTTTTACGATATTTTTTATAACGTCCTTGATCAATGTGTACCGAGAATGTTACCAAATAGATGCAAATGCTCAAGAATGATTTACTCCGAATATTATTCATCCTATAACGCAAAAAACTAAGGTTAGAGATAAGTATGTATATTATAAGTGAAGGACTATTTCGGACAATCAAATATTTAAAAAATAAAAAATGTTGTGGTAGTGATAACATACCAGTGTATGTAGTTGAAGGTTATGTTGGGTATCAATTTTTTTACAATTTGTTTAAAAGCTAATACTTTTCCAAACAATAGAAAAATTTCTTGTAAAAATTCAAATACGTGCTCCATCTGTAAATAAGCGCAATTTCAGTATTTTTATCTACACGTCTCAATATAGAATCACTTCATAAACTTGCTGATCTATAAAACGTGCTCTACGGCAAATAAACTACCACAAAATATTAATCTATTTCATATGAAATTAGGTAAAATAAAAGGAATAGCACATAAAGACCTGTAGATAATTCTAAAAACATGTGCCTTTATTCATGCACTAATTTCTGTTTTGTGCTTTCTTAGGTTTTGTTAGCTTTTCCAGACGTATATTTCACATATTTGAAGGCGTAACCCTTGAAATTATAATTTTTCTGTCGTACAGTATTTTAAATTAATAGTTTAGTTAGGTTCTCACATAAGCGGTTGGCGTTACGCCCGACGACGATGCTGGTGTCCCGCTAGCTTCTCGGAGGAGTGGGGGTCCGGGACAGATTTCGCCAGCACGTCCACTCTCTAAGGAAAAAAACGCTGGAATTACGTACAAAAGGTGTGAAGGTCGGGGGAGGGGGGTGTCACTGCTCCTTGTTGGCCGTATAATGAATCGAACTGTCCTTCGGAACAGAGGAAAACGGTGCCGCGACCTATAAATATGTTGTCACGGATTTGCCTCTTACCTAGGTCCCAAATATCAGTATGAACTAAAACCGTGGCTAGAGGGGGGGAGCACCTTGACTAACACATCTCCCGAAATACAAAATAATCACAGTTAACTTATTTTAAGTTTAAAATGTAAGTCCAATTGGGGAATAGCTATTTATCTATATCTAAAGAAATGGTTATTCAGTATATATAAAAACAAAACAGGACACACAGTATTACAAGCAAACTTCTCCGGTTCTTGAATGCGGTCTAATTCAAGAGTTACAGGGAAGACTAACCAATCTACTATAAAATAGACCTATTGTCTAGATATTCTATTCACAGTAAATACGTGTATGCGTCCATAGTTCGGACAGGCATTATGTACCGACAGGGTCCCCTCAAAACGGGATTGGTTTAATCTGGCCTCTACAATATTCGGCAGCCGAGACTATGAATTATACCGGATTCCCGCCGATACACGGTGATATACCACGTATGCCCTTAGAGGCAACCAATATTGAAGCAAAAAATGTAATAATAAATACCTTTGTTTTGGTCGACGCGCTACGGGGCTACCCACTGACCCAAAAGCAACAGACTCGTCGGCCGTGACTCTTACAAGTTCTTGCGCTCTATGTTGGACTCACACGTCCGATGAAGCTGCAAATATGGTGGAAAAAGACAGGTAATTCCCCAGAAACCCGCTATTTGGCTTCTCAGGACTGGGATTCCACCACACTTACTCTTGCGGAATCCTTGCACTCACCGCGAAAACTTCAAAAATCACTCATACTCGACCGATTTCTATCACGTCCGACCTACGTGTGTTTTAATGCCACATCGCGGTAGTCTCACGACGAGTTATTACAAATTATTCGCATTAGTAGTCCACAATACTGAAAATCGCTTACAACCGTCACTCTATTTTCTTAATTTTTTAATCGCCACAGAGAATAAAAAAACTCAACTCTTGTTTTTGTTCCGACCGATTCTATTTATTTTCGTCGTCCTAATAACCATGCGTTTACCGTAAACCTACGGCTGTAAATTTAATTATTGGCGCAGGACGCCAACAAAACCTAACAAGGTAGCATGTGTGGATTATAATTGGAATATTTTCTGTAATCTGCACGGTAAACATTATTATTCATTATTATTATTACTTTATTAGAATAATACAGAAGTTAGTCATATATACTGGTTGTATGTTTAAAACGGCGATACTGTGACTTAGCGCACTTATATAACTATATTGGATACGTTTTCTAGCCTCACTTGAGAAATAACCGCGTATCCCTTTAAAGACGATAATGGAATTTTTAAAATATCTTTTAATCACCGCAGTGAATTTTAATATGCATAGTTTATCTAATTATTATTAAAATTACAAATTGGTTGACCTGCCTATTGACCGTATTACAATTAATTTCATCATAGACGAATATTTATTTTAAATTCATTTATATAGTATAAAGTTGAAACAGTTGAAATAGCAAAAGTTTTAATTCAAAGGGGAGATATATCTAGTATATTATTATACCTTAGAACTGCATAATACCAGTATAAACGTGAAACCAACATAGAATACAGTACTCAGGCGAAACTTTATAATCAATTAGAAGACGCACCAGTTTGAGGATTCCCTTTACAACTATAGTTACAATTCCTAAACACTATTATAATATAAAAGATGAAGTTTATTTTAAATTTATTAAGGAACTATTGCTCCGAATATAATTTTTTTACATAATGGTAATTCTAAAATTGTTTGTTAATCATCTGTGATACTTGAACAAGTGATAAAATGGTGTCATTTTATTAAAACTTACTTAGTTACTTTCTTAACAACTCTTTTATAATACGTAGCAAAGAAAGGAGAAACATTTCAAGTTTACGCTTTCGCGCCAACAATGCAATTGTTGGAACTTTTAATGCTTGAGAGAGCAACATTGTCGGCGGCTTTTTATAGAAATAATAATACATTCTTTCTTCTAAGTAATATTAACATAGCGAGAAACTTTACAAATAATGTATGGCCATTATATACATTCACAAACATAAAAAAATGTAATATTATCATCCAACGAAGATGGTAACAGAATTTATTTACGTCTTTTATATAAGGGTTGCACTTATACATTAAATTGCCACAGCACAAGAATTTCAGACTTCAACTTAGTAAAACAGTGATTGCTGCAAAGCTTATAAATACACACTTTTGACGCCTTTCTATTTGTTTTGTTACGCTTATACAACGCTTTAAAACAAACATTTTTCAATAAATAAAATTCTATTATTCTACTACATGAAAATAGCGTAATCAAAAATAAATTTAAAAAACACAGTAGGCATTGTCAAGCTGTGTTAAGAAGTATTACTGATAATTATATGAAAACTCCGTATACAAATTTGTATATTAAAATTCTGCTGTTTATTCCATAGAATTTAAGTTAGAGCGTCATTAGTTTTGCAGTACCAATAGAAATTAATTTTATAAATTTGTGCTGTTGATGATGGCCAAATAACTACTCGGAAAATAATGTTAGTAATTATACAAAATATGCGTTTTAAGAAAATGTCCATTCTTATAGTAAAACAGCTTGCGAATTTAAAGCAAGGCAGCATGAGAAGACTTAGAACAAAATTAGAAATAACAATGATTTTGTAGGAAATTCCGGAACATTCCTGAATATTCCATAGAACTAAAATAAATGTTGAAATCTGTCACGTTAAATGTCATTCGAAAGAACAAAGTAAGTTTAACTAAAGTAAAGCCAATATAAAGAAAGTTAACGCACAAAATAGGTATCCGGCAGCTCAGTTTGAAACCAAGATAGGGCCGTGAGGATGGTAGTTCGCTTTCCTTGAAAATACTATGGGTAACTTTCTTTTCAAAGAGTCAATAACTTAAATTAAAATAAAATAGAAAAAGAAAATCTCAAAACTTCCTGGCCCGAATAGCGGCGGAATGCGTATATATTACAACTCAGTAGAAAAATAAAGGAAGATAAAGAGGACGCCACGACATTTGTTTTTGTCGCCATAAATCATATTGATGTTACCTCGTACAATGCTTACCTTAGGTTCTTTTTGTTTGTATAACAACAATACATACAAATGGCGAAAGGCGGCCGTTATGCTAACTGTTGAAATACATACCGCATACTTGTAAATTATTTTCTGAACGAAATATAAGGACTTGTCCTAAATACTATTTATGCACACCTTGTACGCATTATATCTATCTAAAGAAAAAGAAGACGCTTATGAGAAACAGGCAAGATTGACTTTTAATAAATAACGACACAATTTTAGCAGTCCAGAGCAAAGAAATTTATTTAAAAGCAAAAGCATAAAATAAATAAGAATTCACTAAACTAGAACTAACTATTGACTTGCATATAATTTTATACATGTAGTTCTATTCTATATTATAAAATAAATAACTTCAAGAAAAATAAGTTAGTCATTAAACGCTTAAGCTAAATAGCGAGGAAATTAATACAGAGTTGGATATAGCCAAAATGAAGAAATAAAGAATAAAGTAGTTCTAATATTTTGTAATAGAGAACTAACACACAATAATTAATAAAAACATTAAATATGGGTTAGTCAAAATACGAGACGGCAAATAATAAAAACCAATCTCTCACTAAAACAAAATTCTTTCAAAATGAGAAATGTAATTTATAATAATTATTAATTTTGCACAGACCTAGTGTTGTCCATTGCAATGCCCAAACCTAAGATCCTGTATATTAAGTCACCAAAACTGGCTGGATTAAAATATTTAAAAAATTCATCTGATAAAATTAAATTGCAAGATTACAAACGGATAGTTTTTATTCATCCGTACAAATATCATCAAGACAGACAATATGAACTGACAAAATACCATATATTCAGTTATCAAAATTATTTTAGTATTTCAGTTAAACGACATAAGTATAATTATGTAATCAATTCCCAGTAACAAGTCAACTGGCACAAAAAATGTCTATTAAATATTAATATTCATTGAAACAAAAAATTATATGAGTTCGTCAATCTAAACACATACGAGAAGCACTACATATATTGCGAACCTAATAATAAAGAAACACAAATTTACCATTGAAAATTGGTTTATTGTTTCTCAAAATATTCTCCCTTACGATCTCTACACTTTTGCATTCTTTCGAACCAATTGTCAAAACATTTTTGCTATTCTGTTTGAGACATCTCTAAAACATGGTTTTTGAACGCATCAGCGGCTTCCTCTCCCGACCAAAATCGTTGTCCACGCAATTTATTCTTGATGCGCCGAATCAGAACTATACGACGGATGGCCCATTAATTTAATTTTTTGAGTGTTAAAATAATCGGTTGATAAACGAAATGTATGAGAGCTCGCATTGTCGGGTTGCAGAATTATCCTACGGCGCTTGTTTGTTTTCCTTAGTTCCCTGAAGACTTCCGGCAAAAAAATGGTAGTGTACTATTCAAAAGTAACCATTTTACGTTCCTGTAAATGCGCTGTTACCACATGATCAGTTTTTCCGAAAAAGCAAGCGACTACTTGTTTCGAAGTGCTTCGAGCGCGAACAACTTTTGTTGGGTTTGGTTCATCTTCAAACATCCATACAGTCGACTGTTGCTTACTTTCCGGCTCATACGCATATATCCATGATTCGTCACCTGTTACAATATTATATACGTCTTCTGAAACACTGACATTGTATTTCGTAAGAATTTGCTTGCACCAATCGACACGGACATCTTTTTTAGATGTTTTCAAATTATGTTGGAACCAACGAGAACAAATCTTTTTCAGTTTTTGCACAGCATCAATATTCTCTGGCTCAACAGGAAAGGATGTCGCTTCATCGCCAAAGGTGGAAGTACGTTTATTGATGCACTCTTGTCTAGATAATCCACGTCGAATTGCACGAAAATTTTCACGAGTTAATTCCATTTTTACGCTCAAATGTCAAAATGATCTCAATAAGGTTTTGTTCAAAAATGTTAAACTGTCCATTACAAATGTTAGATTGCGTCTTAAACACGCAGCGTTGCCAAAGCTCACAGTATAAATAGTGCCCCTCGTATATACTTCCTACCTGAGTGATTACAATTATTAAGATTGTTTCTTTTATATTTGAAATGTATACAAAGTTACCGAAGAGAATCAAAAACTAACACTAATTCCATATCGATTTATTGTTCTTACGAAGGACTCCTAACTACCTAAAATTTATTTTTGTATAAAGGCTTATTGCCTATTCAAACAAATAAATTATAGAACTTTCCTAATTTTAAATAACCAATCGACGACATTTTGAGATGACCTCGTATGACTTCATTTAGAACCAACAGAAAATTCATAGTACCCCCACCTTTGAGAGTAATTAATTTTTTTTAAAAATTACAATCTGACCTTATACGGATCCGTTCTCAGCAACCAAGGACTTCAACGTGGCGTCGCAATGAAGGCGGCGCGTCGGACGTCTACAGAAGCCAATATAAATTTAATTTAAATTTATAACAAAGCACTAGATCGTAAAGACCTTTTATTTCAAATATATACGTTCAAAAGTAAAACTTTCTGCAAAGCTACACTTTTCAGACATCCTTGAAGTGTGTGAAACTTGCAAAAAAATATTAATTATTAATAATATAAGGGTAAGTTATTTAACTACATACGAAGTATTAATCGGAACATACGAAATGTAACACCTGCTGCTGACAAAGAGTACTTTCACATTAGAATCTTTGAAATAGAACTAAAATTAGTAAATTCGCTTTAATCCTGTTTTGATTATTAATTGATTAATTGATTATTAATTATACATGAGCGTAGATTGAAGAATGATTTCCAAAGAAAATACGTACTTAACAATATCCTAAACTGTATCCTAAAAATTAAAAATGAATGACGCGCTCACTAGTAGCGTTAGGTCGGTCGGGATTAACCCTTAAAAATTTTAAATAAAAAGTATATGACCTGTGTTTCACTTAAATCTACCTATCTATACTTTTCAAAAATACTATAACCTAAATATAACCATTACAAACCTCCTTCGGCAAGACGAAACGCCGGGTTGATGAAACAACCAGGGTTTTCATCAACAAAGCAAATCTAAATATAAGACTAACACAAGTGGAACAAACTAGCAAATCTTTCACTACTGAGTACAAAGAAATACATGATGCACCGCGACGGAATTCGTTCACCACAACTAGCAACATAATCAAAATGAATATACATAATTGACAACATATGTCCATAGTAGTTAGTGGGCAGAAAATAGAGGCGAAAATAGGCCAGAGTACACACAAAATCACTAGTAACAAAAATCTTAATGTGTAATATTAATCGAAAAAGGGACACAAACGAGTTCACCTTTGAGCTAACATGGAACAGATCTTATTCTCAATCAGGTGTAACACTAACCACTGACTAAAGGTATCTTAACTTAAAGTAATTAATCATCGAGGCCACATCTTTAGTGGACTCAAAAGGATACAAAATAAGCAACCTATACAAGAAAAGGATCAAGCGGCTATGATGCAACTTAACAAGGTACTGATATGGTACAGCAAAATCTAAAAACAAACCGAGACCCAAAGTAAGCCTGTTTAAGTATCTACATCGCAGCGTAGTGAGATGTTAATCACAAAATCTTCTACTACTGATAACTACCATTACAAAAATATTTAATCTAGAAACACTCATCTGTATATCTTACAACAATTATTTAACGCTTAGAGATCTATCAATCCTAAAGGAAAACCTTATACCAAAACAACACAACTAACAGGTAACGCATCAAAATCCTATAACTATAATATATTTATCTATTTCCTATCAACTACTGACAAATACTATCCTATAGCTACAAACATGATACAATTTATTTACTAGGCTTAGATGTCAGCTAACAACTATAAGACATAGTCAAAAGCCAGACAGATTGAACCGTAAAGAAAAAATGTTTTAAATAGTATTAGTCTATGGAAGTCCATGCATAATCGAAGAGAAAATATATCTAAATTGAGAAGAAGGAATGTCAAGGTATCTATTGATGTAGATCAATGTTATTCAGCATTAACCACGTAAGGCATTAAATCTGGAATATGCCAAATTCCATCCGATTTTCCAGCAGCATTATACAATTCCTATGTATATGGAGACAATTTCGTGGGAATGGAAAATGACCTACGCACTAAAGTGCCAGTTTACTGGTAGAATAGGAGGAAGCGTCAGAGGTGCACTTATTCCTACGAAATATAAAGTCACCTTTGGAGAAAGAGAGAGGACGTCGACGGATATCGTAAATGTGAGCATTTGTCAAGTAATCTTGGCGTAAATGGTGATTTTTATCCGCACAAAGAACGGAATAATTCTCGTCAACTATCGGCGCAGATCAATCAGGATTTTTCAAAAGTTCTTCGTCAGGCGGAGATTTACCAAACAAATCTCCATAGAATGCGTTCTCTCATCCAAAAGGTGCAAAATGTGGCGTAGAATCGATTATTTCATATTTTTCGTTCTTATGGCACAACCAACTTTGTTTAATTTCACGTCCTAAAAACGCTGATTTTGGGAAATATAAGAATACAGCATAACTTTCAATATCCTGTTTACGCGCTCAGCCGGATTTGCCTATAGCTGATACTTCGCCGTAAACAATACTTGAGTTCTAGAACGGTCGCACAATTATTTAAAAATGCGACTGTGAAATTGCACCCCATTATTTGTGTGTTCCAAACATTGTGAAAACAGTGTCTTCCACACGTTTCACCGAGTAGGATGCAGCAACAGAGCGCAAAGTCAAGAACAAAGAGAATTTTGGGAAGCAATCAGATATGACCGATATATTCGAATGATCTTTCAACGATCGCGGCAGCGGACCTACAAAATCCATAGATAACTCCTGCCAAAAGTGGTACAGTAAAACTAGCAAAATTCGATAGGAAGTGTTTGTACCAACTCGCCATTATGATGGTACGGCGTACGTGGTGTACGGTCTTAAGGATAGGGAGCGCCAAGAAAGCAGCAATCTTTTCTGGATCTATGTGAAAACTACTACGATCTACCACGTAGACGAGATACATCAACTCTGGTCTAGAAATTATTCACGCAAATGCGAAAGCACAGTTTTAAGAACTTCCGTATGTTTATCGAACGTAGACGTCGCGTTGACGATGTCGTTCAAGTACGCAAAACAGTAAGGCTCCAATTCGACCTCAACCAATTAAGCGTTGGAACGTTGCAGTGCTATTATGCAGGCCGAAAGGCATCCTTGCAAACTGAAAGCGGCCTCCGCCATGCACTGTAAATGCAGTGATCGGTTTGGACTCTTCTGGCAACGGAATTTGCCTATAAGCAGATCCAATGTTCAGATTAATTAAATACGTCGACAACAACATCTACTTTGTGAAACTCAATACAGAATCGGAAACTGTTTTCTTTCTTACGCACTAAAACATAGGTGAAAACCATGAACCCGACGATGGTTCAACAACACGTAGCCGTAACGTGTCATCTAGTTCTTTATGTACTCGAATTTGCAACACAGGTAACATCGGGTAGTAGCGTTGTTTAATAGGCCTTGATGAGTACGGATCTCGTGCGTTATCAAATTCGTAATACCCAAAGTATCTGGAGACGAACGAACTTGTAGAAAAGATGTGATCAGCTCATTGAGTTGTTTGGATTGATCAGGAAGGTGTGCTACGCGACTTCTTATCGAAAATATCTCACAACGAGGAACTTCACCAAAGTGCCATTGGTTCATCGTAAGCCAAGAACTACGCCCAGACATTTCCAAAAAGCTATACCTAGGACTAACGTTGTTTCAAAAATGGAATCACCAAAACTTCTAAGACCTTTACCGTATCCTCTATGCCAAAAAGTAAGCTAACAGAACCCAATATCTCACATACCTCGCCGTTAGCTAACGAATGGTGTTGAAATAGTGGAGTATGTACTTGTGGATCTAAACTACCTAACATCTTCCAACGGGATTGTCCTAACATTCTGGTAGCGCCTGAATTAAGTAGAACTAAAAGCGAACAACCGTATATAGATACCCTTAAATACGATTGCTCATCTTCTTCAGCATTTTCCAAAATAAAGTCAAGACGACACCTGGACTGTTCATCGATAGTTCTTAAATAATCTACCGAGCTTACAGAAATAGAAGAATCAGCTACTCTGTTCATCAAGAGTTCTAAAACAATCTACCGAGCTTACAGAATTAGGAGAATCAGCTACTCGGTGCGCTGATTCTACGCCTAGTTTTTTGGAAGTTACGGAGTATCATTGCAGTTCAGACAGAACGCTCTTTTCACATCAGCTTTCCCACAACCGTAAGAATGTAAAAACTGTGGACTCAAACACTGAGGAGAAATATGACCAACTGAGCGGCAATTCCAGCATGTAACCGTACGAACAGCAGCTATTCTTAGTAGCAAAAGTTCAGGTGTCCGCTTTCTACAGGATTTCTGCGAAAACCGTCTTGAAGCGGTACTAGTAGAAGGAAACGATACTTCTTGACAATTCGCTTTCGATTGAGTTTTAGGCTTATATGCCAATTTAGGAGCCAAAGTGGGTGGAGCAGCTGAAAGAGGAGAGTATTCACAAGCTGGAACTCTAGTTATCTCGATACGTCTACACAGATGTTTCAATTTATTGACCGAGCCAACTTCTACTAAACCCAGCTGATTCCGTAGATAAGGAAGCATATTTTACTTTTGAATTCGTAACTCTTCCTGTGCTGTTAATGTCACAGTTTACCTCAGGAAGAAATTAATCATTGCAGCAAGATACCAACCAAATCTTTCATCTTTACCTTGACAATGACCCTTTATTTGATCAAGTAACTTGTCGTTATTGTCAAACGGCTGGAATTCAGCTGTTAACTCAGACACCAGCTCTTTCCAAGATGTAACAAAGGGCGGATAGAGCGATACCACGATCTAGCTTTCCCCTCAAACAAATCACTAGCAGACGTGAAAAAATTAGCTTCAAGCACGTTTTTTAGCCACAAAGTTCATCCACGTGTTCTAGAAATGAAGCAACTGAAAGCTCACTAGCAACACCATTAAACTTAAAACCCCATTTGTGGATTGGAATTGGTTTAAAGACACCGTGAATAGACCTACGTGGAGTAGTCACTCTAATTCCCGTAGGTCGTTCACTTCTTGTTCATCTTCCGATGAAGAAGCTGAAAGTCATGCTATTTCAGCAGTTCACGACTCACAAACACCTCTATTGTCCTTAGCGACAGCAGCAGTACCTGTGAAATCTCCTGGCATATTATGTAGTTCAGCAGACAATATTACCAATTGTGTGATCGAAATTGGCTTAAGGTTATATTGCTCGGCATCAGATGTAGGGCAACGATTTACACGACCGATCGTGTGTACAATCTTAATAGAAGTTTTACGAAAATCGTACTGTAAGTTTTGATTACGTTTTAATAGTTTCTATTTCAGGAGTAGCTTCAATAATATCACAACACGAATTAGCACAACAGTAAACATTTTTTACTGTAATTCAATCCAGATATTCAATCTGGTAATCTAATTGAAACGTTCAGATAAACTTATCGAGAAATGCTAATCCTTACTTCAAGATCGGATGTATAAACATGTACGTGTGCACTTAAAATGGTAGATATTATTATGTATTGTTTAACTTATAACATAATTTCTGATAATTACGAAACCCTTGTTAATAACGTAGGATCGTAACATAAAATTCGAATTGTTCATTAGCTAAATTTCTAATATGGGGTATCAATCACCTTTCATAAAACTTTTACACTAAATTATTATCGTAGCGTAGATTAAAACACTTTTACACTTTTATAAACTTCTGGCGAAATCAATTAATTGCACATATAATTAATAATATATAATGCCTTTTAACATAGGCAAATTTTGAGTACTTGTAAGAACTGTCAACTGACTTTTCAAACTCAATATTTTATTTAAACGATCATTGCTTGCTAAGAGTGTCAAATTTTAATTAATAAACCCGTTTTTTGTATCTCTTCAATCTCTAATTATAACTATCTAGGTTATCTCAACTTATTAAAAACTATCCTAATCAGTCTTTAGCAATAATTTATCAGTTTAATCTACCAACTTTTAACACGCACTGTTGAGAACTGAACTAACTTTTACCAGAGGTCGTCCTTATACCCCCTGTCTAATCCCAAAACTAAAAACTTGCAAATAGATATTAATTTCTTAATCAAGCCCAGAAGCTTTTTAAAAATATGCAACATACTTTTCAAATTCAAGGAATACATTTCGTAATTAACTTTTGATAAAACAAAGCTCTAATTAGCTAGCAAATAAATTTTTAAAAATCCTTATCTACATAGTAAAAACTCTTATCATAGATTATTCCTAATACACTACATAACTAAAAACTACTAAGTTCATTAGTATGCTACAAAGACACCATGTAACGGTTTATTTTTAATTATGAACTATTTAGGACTTATTTGCTATTTCAATAATTAATTAACAGTATTTATCAAAATATTATTAAAGAAAATTTAAT
>JAHWXV010094999.1:0-14263 GCA_024586415.1 Phrixothrix hirtus
TCTTCTTGACCGGCGTGGTGCCCAAAGAAATGCTTAATTTAGCTACTGTTAATAATTAAATTTGCTTAATACTTTACGTTCTAGCCATTGGCTAATTGTTTGAATTAACCTCACCCCGACCCGACCTCCGCAACTATTTTTGAGCTGCCGTGGACAGCGTGTATTTCGGTCCATTTGTATCAAAATGACCGTAGCAACAACTAAAGGAAACACAATGTATGCTATAAATATTATGTAAACAAACATGTCAATTGGAATCTGTATACACTTTAGATCAAAGCAGTTTCTACAAAATTGATTGTAGACTTAGTTATAATGAATTTAAGTTTCGATTTGACTAAAAAGTATTAAATTTAATTCATACTGATAGCAATTTATGACGTGTGGGCAATGATCTACTGGAACAATTTTACATGTACATGGTTATGTTTAATTGTGTCATTTTCATAACAATATTATTCCATAACTTTGCAAAATATTCATAATGACAGTAAGCATTTTAATTTCTGCTTTAAAACAAAGCTGTCATATTGAATGTAAGAAAAATTTACAATAAATAATTTCATTAGTTTTCATCATTTGTCGATTATTGCAGAAGTGCAATAAAATAGCATATTACCATTCAGTTAAATGTCATTTCACAATATGATAGTAGATAAAATACTAAATTTCGTTTAAATTGTGATATTCGTTATAGTAAATTGAATGTTTACAAACCAAGAGTTATCTATTTTAATAATTAAATAAACTTATAAAAAATTAACTACTTGAGATTACAACATTGTTATATAAAACTAATTTTACAGTATTTTTCAAAAGAAAAACCACCATTTATAGAAGTATTTGAAATGTGAAAATGAAGAAAGTTTTAATAAACTGCTTTTCCACATGACAGATTTATATACCTAACCTCAATTATTATTATAATTGACACTGAAGTGTTATCAGCATAATATGAAATGGTGGTTTATACATAGAGAACTTTTATTTAAATTCAATAAACATAGAAATTGCACCCCCATATTGACATCATACAAATAAGTAGGTAGTGAATTGATAGTGAAAAGGGTAAGAGCTGTTATATGTATAATTTGTTTCTATTGATAAATGATATTTTATAACATTTATTTAGAAAGTATATTATAATGTGTCCTATCCTGGATGTTTACATTGACTGGTATCACGTTGGCTTGGTTCCCCACCGATGACTGTTTATGTAGGCAACAACTCCTATATAATAAGACTTAACCTGCCATATTTTTGTATATACAAATCTTGTCTTTTTACTATTTGGATTTTTTGATGATATTGCAGTATATGTATTTTGTCTGGTTATTGTTTCAGTTTTTTCCCTAACAATTGCATTATCATAATACATGAGTGTAAGTAAGATAAAGTTTATTTCAAAGGCGAAGTACTGATTTCTTATTTTTTTTCTTACAGAACCAGGTTTATTCCAATTTTGCACTGCCTGGTGCTCATCAGTTTCAGGATTTTCTTTTTTTTTGATTTTAACTGATGAACGTGGCCGGACAATTGTCTTTACTTATTTTAGGTTTACCAACATCAATAATTGCCAGAAAACTTCTGCTCATGTCTTGGCCTTTATAATTACCAGATTTAGTCTGGTAAAACTCTATTTTAGGAGTCTTTTTAGGATTATTTATAGCTAACCATGTCACAAGCTTTCTTCGTCATGTTGATCTTTGCAGATTGCTCTTCCACATTATGTACATTCTATTTCTAATTCATAGCTATAATATTCTATCAACTATGATGAAAATCATCTATCCTAATGTATATTCTGTGAATTATTTACTTACAAAATTAAATTTTTGAATTGTATTTCAATTTCAAATAATTATAAATTTTGGGATGTTACAGAACAGCGCATAAGCAATTTTGAGATGGTTAGTTATATTTCTAAGGCCAGCTCTTAGGAAATGCGAGGTTCAAGGTGTAGGGTGTGGAGAAGTCTGGTTTTAGCTCTAGACATGTACACATCATGGTGTTCTTCCAAATTGCTATTAATTATCTTTATTAATTTTACTCACCATGATATGCAAATGTCATTGCTTCCTTTTTAGTTCCTTTTAATTCATTTTTTTGGCTTTTATTTGTTAAATTCTAAATTTAAACTGCTGCATTGAGTTTCAGAAGGTACTGTATTTAAATTATACAGCCTTAATTGAGTGTTTTATAAGATAAAAATTGGTGAGTTGATTTTTTAATTAATTATTACGCAATGATAAAGCAACTGTGGCCCTAAGTTAGCCTTTTAATGTCCACATTAGTGTTCCCACTAATTTCTGTGTATGCACATGTTAAGTTTAGTTGTTGCTGGCCATGTCTTTGATTACCTAGTATCTAGTGGCTTTTGATATTACCACTTGCTGTACATTTATTATTTAGTGTGTAAATATTATTTTTAGTATCTTAATTTTTGCACTAAGCGCCAAATTTTTAGGTAAATTCTAGAATTTATTGTTACTTCTTTTTACTTTTTTTCATTTTGTTATCAAAATTGAGTTTTATTTAAAATTGGTTATTAATTCTTAATTTATAAATGACTCTTTTGGCTTCCAAATTTAGTGTAATAACATCATTGATCATTTGTTTAGCTTCCTTAAAACTGGCATAATAGATCTCCGTGATGAAATCAATTAACTATAATGTTAATTTGTAAATTGTTACTAGTGCCACTTCAGGTGCTTAGTAATTGTTTTTGATAAAAATATCTTTGTAATCAGGTTATGCTGCCTGTTATTTACAACAAGGTCTCCTTTTTGATTATTCAAGAGAGACACTTTGTCCTAAATGCTTAAAATTAAAATATTGATTCTGCCAAACATTTCAGCTCGGAAATCTAGATTTTCTAAGTCTATGTATGTTTGCTCCACTGTTAACATCTGGAGAGTAACCTTCCTTCTCGACCCTAACCTCAGTAAAACAATTAAGATTCGTTCTGCTGATGTCAGATTCTCCATATTGTTGGTTACTGTTTGGTAACAACTAAAATTTAATTTTTCTTTAAATTCGTTACTTGCTACAATATTAATTCTAATAACACAGTTCTGTAGATAATTAAATGTCTTCAACTATTATTAAACAACTTATTAATTTACACTGCGATACATATCTATAAATATTTTAAAATTGTTGTCTTATTGTTTATTAAATTATCAATTGTTATCTGTGTGGTTTATTTATTTAAACATACACGCAACTTCCAAATTCCAAGAACAGCTCATTTCACAGGTGATTTGCTTACTCACTTTTTAGTTAGTTTACATCTTTTAAATACTAGCACCCATAAAGCAATGTCATCTGTAAGATTAGCCATTAATTAGTTATATTGGGTCACCCCCTAAGAAATACTGGCCGAAGTTGCACCCTGCCCAATATTTACCATTCTGTTTAAATGAGGGTTGCAAAAATGGTGCCCAACTTAAATATAAGGGTTGCAATATTTTAGCTAACAAGTGTTCAATGCAAATTTGATGTTTTATATTTAATTCAACTGCTGTAGGGTAAACTCTAGCCTGTCCTTTAAATAAGACACTGGGGGCAATGAGTTAATCTTGAAAGTTTAAAACTATGGTAAATGTAAAATTAAATAACAGGAATACAAATTTTATCACAACAGTGTCTCATCTTTATTTAGTATACTTATGCTGTATGGGATACTATCTAGCAATGTAGTTGAACATTACATGAATGGAGCAAGGTATACCCCTCTATTTTTAAAGATAAACATGATTTTGTGTATAACCAGAATGTTATCGCATTCAGTACTGTTCAAAAACCAACACAATTGTTAGATTTGATATGTCCTTTGACAACAAAAGTTACCAGCAACTGATAATTTTATTGTCCAAGAAGCATCCAATAAATAAAAATAAAAAATCCAATTATGCTTAAATCGCAATAGCTTCATGTTCTGTTATCAACATGAGTAGGGTCAAAATATTTTAACTCTTTTTATTTTAAATATAAGTTCTCTATTCAGTAGAATGCATTTTAGTATTAATTAGTATGTTTTTCATTTTGATAACGTGTAATTCAAATACTCATCTTATCAGAGTCACTTATGTACGAAAATGTAGTCTTTACTAGATAAGAAATAGTTTTGCTCAAAATGCAAGCAATGGATAATTGTGTAGCTATTGCAAATATGATGATGTCAAAAAGAAAACCAAAAAACTGCAGAATAAAATTATTCACAATTAAATGTAAGAAATAATTGCAAAAGTATGTTAATTTATGCAAAAAAAAAGAATATAGATTCCTGGTAGTCATAATTGGTGTGGGAATTAATGATGTTAATCAGTATTTCGAATAAATAAGCAGTCTAATGTTATTTGTTTAACAAGTACAAAATTATTTTTAATGTTTGGGGTTTTAGCTGGAAATGTTTAAATTTATCATACATAAATACGGTTCTTTTACAAACTCTATTGTATTTTTGCATTATTTTTGGTAAGTTATTTAAAGCAAACAGGAATACTACATAATTAAATTGTTTTAATATGCAGGTTATAATTCAAAGGTTTTATTAATGAAGGTGTTTACAACTCAAAGCAAGATGCTTTTACTATGGTCTATTTTTATAGTGGAACCTTAATCCAAGTGGAACATGGGTTTATTCGTTGTCGTCTTGTAGAGGACAGTTTAACGAGGCTTTCCCTGATGTAATTGTCTTAACCCTTTAGTGCCTGATGGTACTTGTAAGTACCACTTATTTTAAAACTCTATTAGAATTACATGTAGCTTCTTAGAGTGATTTTGCTGCCTGACGGTACATTTTAGTTCCATCTATCAGCCAATAGAAACCGCAGAATAAATATCTATGCCACCACTGGGTATTTATTGCCAGTTAGTTTTAAGGTGCACATGGCATTTTTACACCTGCATTTTGTTCCTGTCATTATTGTTGTTGTGTGTTGATTTGCTATTGCTTATATTTTGTTATAAACTTTCTTTTGTTTGTGGTGGGTAAGTTTTTATAAAAGTGGGCTATTTTATGATTTTCACTCACATAAAAAATTTCATTTTTCTTGCAGTACTAAAAGGTACCGTCAGGAATTATGGATGAACAAACTGTAAAATGGCTTTTCAATAAACCGCTAACTGAAAAAGAGCTGGACATTGCAAAGCAAATATTATTTGAAGATTTGCCTTTGGATAATGGTTTGTTGATGGATGAAGACCAAAGTGACTCAGAGGATATGGAATTTAGTCCACAAAACAATTTTGTGGATTCTTTACATATATCTGCAGCTAATATACCTACAACTTCAAAGTCCCCTTCTTTTGAAGATCCTCAATCATTTGTTCGATTAACAACTATTCATCAGATCAACAATCGTTGTGTTCATTACTGGTAAAAGAAAAAAATAAAAATTGTACTGAATCAGTCCAAAAGAGTAGTAAAGTTTTACGCTTGCACTTAGAAAAGAATGAAGAAAATTTAGGAGAGCTTTCTTGTCACAAAGAAGATGATGAAAACAGAGAAAGGAAAACAAAACAAGCAAACAGAAAATGGAAGAAGACTTTTGTCAAAGAAACAATTCCTGAATATAGTTTTCCTGAAGGTCCAGTTGAAACAGAATTTATTGACTGTAATTCAGCTACTGATGTTTATCTGCATTTACTTGGAGAATCTATCAATGATATTGTTTTCCAAAACAACCTGTATGCTACAGAATGTAACAAAACTCTAAATTTGTGCAGGGAAGAGCTTCTTGCTTTCATAGGTATTAATTTCCTAATGGCTTATCATCGCTTGCCTGCGTGGAAACATTACTGGAGTAGCAGTAAAGATGTGGGTGTTTCTGTTGTTAGTAATTGCATGACTAGAAACCGATTTGAAGAAATTTTAAAGTATTTACATTGTAATAACAACAGCTTAATACCAGTTCACAATAAAGATAAAATTTACAAGATTCGGCCACTAGCAAATACACTTAACAAGCATTTCAAAGAGTGTTATGAAACAACCAGGCATATAAGTATTGATGAAATTATGATCCTATTCAAAGGCAAAAGCTTGATCAAACAGTATAATCCCATAAAACCAATAAAAAGAGGTTACAAGTTGTGGTGTGTTGCTGACCAAAATGCGTATGTTTCAACATTTGAAGTTTACCAAGGAAAGAACGAAGAATTCCAACAGGAATTTAAGGAATTTGGACTTGGGGAAAGGATTGTACTTTCACTGTCCAAACTAGACTGGAATAAATATAAAACACTGACAATTATTTTATATCTATCAATCTTCTTGAAACATTGTTCTTGAAGAAAACATTGTCTTGTGGAACAATCCGAAACATCAGACTAGGTTTTCCTTCAATGATGGATAATAAAGAAATGGGAAGGGGCGACTCTGACTATTGTATTTCAAATACCCAAGTCAGTGTTCAAATGGAAAGACAATAAGATGGTGAATTTTACATCAAATTTTCATACTACTGACGAAGTTACTGTAAAAAGAATGCAAAAAAATGGATCACGTATAGATGTTAAATGTCTATCTATAGTTGCCGACTATAACAAACATATGGGGGGCGTAGATCGTGCAGATCAATAGAGAAGTACTTATGGCATGATTCGTAGGTCACGAAAATGGTGGCACAAACTTTTTTGGGGCTTCCTTTATGTAGCATTTGTAAATGCCTACATAATATATAACTCGAACTTCAAAAAAATTACAACACTTTAGTTTATGAGGTCAATAAGTCTGAGATTTATGGCAATGAACCCGACACAAGCAGCCGAAGAAAATCTGGTATAGTAGTAAAAAGACGAAAGTACAACTACAATGTACCTGATGACGTCCGACTGGGAAATCGTGGGTCCCACTAGGTTGTATATGAAAATAGAGAAAGATGTGAACAGCACGCCCTCTATACAATCGCGCCCCCATAGGAAATGTTCAACATGTAGGGTGTTTTTATGTTCTAATCTAAAGAAGAACTGTTTCCTTGAATACCACACACTAAATTAATGGTTTTTGTTTATTTTTACACAAAATGTATTTTAGAAACTTTAATAAAATAACGAAGTTATGTTTATCTAATTTTGTCCTGTTCCTGACAGTACTAAAAAATCCAAGAAAATTTTTTTTCTAATAATGTAATTAAAATTACCAAAAAAATTACATACACATCCTTACTCATTATTAAACATTCAAAACAAAAATAAATCTAAAAGCTTAAATTTTTCAGTGTCTGGGCACCAAAGGGTTAAATAAGGCGTTTTTCAAAGATGGCGACAGATTAATACACCATTTTGAAGAAAAACATTAAACAAAGTCTACATAAATTTTAAAGAAATTGTACACAAAATCAGGTACTTAATATTAAAATTAAATTTTGTATTAAATGTAATTAGTACATTGTGTTTTTGTAGTTATCTTACACAACTTCTTATAAGGCATTAAAGGTTTTCCAAATGCATCCATACAAAGTAAACGTTTGAAAAGTGCATGAAAATTAAATTATTGCAAATTATAATTTACATATCGAGTTATTTGACTTGATATTTTTTCTGATGAAGTGTGCTTCCATTTTATCCAATTATCGAACTTAGGCAACAAACAATCCTCACAATTTTAACGAAACAAATTTTCATTCTATAAATAGGAATTTCTAAACCTAGAATAGAAACAATTACAATTGATTATTATCGAAGCATACTTCTACAGTCTTTTTAATCAATTGCATGATGACAAGTTGTACATGGTTATTTTTAACACGATAATGCAACTGCACACAGCTAGAATTATACCTCAATATTTGCAGCAGTATAATAGGAATTGATTAATAAGTTAAAGTTTGTGGCCAGATCTTAAGCTGCCAGATTTATATTTCTTTCTTGTAAATGTACAGTGTGTCCAAATTTGGATGATATTATGGGATATCTCCGTTATTTTTAAAGTCAGCAGGATGCGGTTTTCACGACATGTTGCTACTTTTTAGTAAAACGATTCTGTAAAAGATTCTGTAATCAGATTTTTCACAGCGACCTTTGTTTTTGAGATACAAGGCGAAATTGAAAATTTGCGTGTTTGGAGCATACCTTGTATTTCGGAAACGGTTAATAATATTGAAAAGGCAAAAACTGTAGCTTATAGATATTTTAACGTAGAATTCAATCGCGTCCTTAGTTTTTTTCTAAAATCAATAGTATTCGATATATCGACTAAACTTGTGCTTTTATATATGGGACACCCTGTATGTTATCTTTTAGTTATATCCAGTTTGTCGTGGGCTTTTCAAAAATATATAATACTCTGTAGTTATTATCGAAATTAAACTAGAAAATTACAATTTTCAGAAATTCAACCAATATCCTGCAATATCATCCGAATCTGGACACACCACTGAAATAAAGTATCTAGCAATATTTGTACATAACCAACAATTCCTCCAACCTTTTAGAAAAATTACTTATTAACTAGACCCCAACCATTAAAATCACTCTGTACCTAAATTAATTTTATTTTACAATTATATTTTAAAATTGTTCAGATTTAAAAAGAAAATAAATAATTTATTTTAGAAGTATCTTTTTGTGCAGGACAGAAAATTAATGATTCAATTTTATTAATTTGTACAAAATTTGAATTATATTTGGAAATATTCTGCAGAAAATTCTGATTACTCCTTACTTGCTGACTAATTCAGCTCAATGCTAGTTTTTTAGACTACCAAGTTACAACCTAATTGAGTATTTTGACATTAAATATTTGAGCGATTTTAGCACCAAACATTTTTTATTTATACAAGATTTTGATTTGTTTATCGTTCTAACAAGATATTCTTTTATATTATAAATTTGTGCACAAAGGCAAGCACTTATAATTTTATGGCATTTTTCATGGAAATTTTTAGTTATCAAATCTAATGTAAATTGCATTTCAAAAGCAGTTTTTAAAATAACAGTAGATGTCATTATATGATAACTGATTGACTTTTTATATATTATTCAGTAGAAAATCATAAAGCAATTACTAAATGATTTCTATTACATGTGAACATTGGTTTAAAATCACTTTCCACCTTTGCTAAATTTATCCTGTAAACACATTAGCTGCCACCACTTATAATGGTGGCATTACCAAAAAAACAACGTAATAGCAGACAGTTATTTTTACTAATTTTTAATACATTGCATGGCCCCTCCACTGACATTTATATGGTAACCATTATGGTATCCAAGATAATTAAAAAAAGTAGCTTATAAAGTGTAATTTACAAATGATACTCATACACCTACGTAGAAGTATTTTAGTTATGTACTCAGTACAAATGTGAAACGACATACATTTCCCTTAACCATGGGTCAGTTTGATAAAATGATTATTTTATCACACGTTACTGATTTACTAATGAATAAATAAAATATTCTAAAATTATAGTAAGCCTAATATAATACCATTGTAAATTTATCACAGCAGTTTAATGTATAATCACAAATAATTTATATAAAGCACCAACCTTTTAATAGAATTCTTTGTACTTAAAAAATTTGTAAAATAAAAAGGCACATATAAATTATTGTATTGTACTATATTTTCTAAGAATACTTTTTTCGTTTATTTTCATTATCACATTCCAAAGGAAAACTATGCTTACCTTTATTATTATACAAGCATACATGATTTATATAATCAAGATAATGTGCCTTTTGTCTACCGTGATCTTCAGCGACACGTACGCTTAGGGGTAACATTGCATTTGCTAATTGCTGACCATCTAATGCGGAAATAGCTGCTTGTGCTTCTTCAGATTTTGAAAACCTAAATTTTTGTTTTGAAATTTAGTTTTATAAAAGGCTAAAGAACAAACCTCACAAAAGCTACACCACGTGGCATTCCCGTAATTCTATCTTTTAAAATAGTTCTTTGTATTATTTCACCATATTCACTAAACATTTGCTCAATATCAATTTCTGTAATACTTTTTGGCAAATTTGTTATGTATAGATTAGAATCTTTCATATCATTACCGGGTGGACGTGAATATGAAACTTTCAAGCGTTTATTTCTAGAATAGATTATTTGATTTTTAGGTAAAATGTTAAATAAGTAGCTTACTTAAAAGTCATTCCATTTAGAATATCAATTGCTTTAGCAGCACACTCTGGTTTAGCATACTTAACAAAACCATAGCCATAGCTGTATCCAGTGCGAAAATCTCTCATTATTCGTAAATTTTCAATTACTCCGATTTGAGAAAAAATTGAGAGGAGTTCTTCTTCTGTTGCAAACTGTGGTATATAATTAATAATCAACTTTGTTCTAGCTAACTGATTGTTGTTACTATCGCCTGCTCCATCATTCTCATTTGCTTCTCTTTGTATGTTCATATTTAAAATATTGGTATACCAAGGGGGACTAAAACTTATTCAGTATACGCGTACTTGCCGATATCCAAATGAATTGTAACCTATAAATGATTTACTATGTAAAGCTGTACGAGTTACATATGAGGTATTTGTGAGGTTAGAACCTTTAATGTTTACTTTTTAAAATTGCAATTACAAGTTCTCTAAAAATGATAATATCACTGACTTTTCAGTTAATATTTAAAACAAATATAAAAAAAACAATTTCTAAATGTCATAAAGTTACTTTGATACACAGAACAAACCCCCTTTGATATGACCAAATTTGTAAAATAAGGTATGCAATTAGTTATTCTACAGTTTGATAACTAAATTTGGTACTAGCATGGGAAATTTTAAATTTCTCTATTGGCTCTGAAGAAGCCAAAACAGCAGCTCTGGGTAATTTAAATTTAAATAAAAATCTGGTGTGAGACAACACACGACTTTCTCTTACGCACATAGATACGCAAATAATGTCCACAAATGATTAAATTATTATTTATATTTATTTTGGAAACGATAATTGTAACGGTCACCCATCCAAGTTACTGGACACGCGAAAAGATGCTTAACTCCGGAAACTTCCTCCGATAATTTGCTTCAACCCATCTTAACAGAAAAACCGTTAAGTTCACGTAAAAGGGCTTTGAAAACACAATAACCGCAGAAAGTTTAGAAAAAAAAGGTTATCACTGTTTTTGAGAAAAACGCAAAAAACATGCCAAGAATAAAGTGTCACTTCCGATCATTTAATTTTAACTAAATTCTTGAGGTCTCATTGGCGGACAATAAAAGACTCAAATATAAAATGTCACTTTTATATGATGTTTAGTTTTTGAGATATGTTGTTCGCAATTAATACTCTAAGTATTTCCGATTACTTGATTTTTAAATATTTATTAGAGAAACTACTTAGTTCATATAAAACATAATGAAGTAACTAATAAATACGTTAAGTTTTAAAAAATCGTTAGAGCCGATTTCAAGAAAATTGCCAAAATTGAAAATTCGGAAAATATCTAAAATAACAGAGATAAAATGGAACTTCCGGTTATTACATTTTAGCCACATTCTTGATTTGGTATACAAAGGCAGTTAAGACCGCAAATAAAAATTTTCCTCAACTAGGACTTTTAGTTTCTTAGTTATTTTGTATAGAGTTAACGGTGAAGGTACTTCCGGTTATTCAATTTATGGAAACGTTTCTGACAAATAACCTAAAGTAAATGAAAGATTATTAAATGACTAAGAAATGCAATAAGTTTAAAAAAAAATCGTTAGAGCCAATTTCGAGAAAGTCGCGAAAAACCAAACATTCTGAAATACATAAAAATAACAGAAATAAAGTTGTACTTCCGGTTATTGGATTTTAACCAAATTATTAATTTAGCATAAAAAGGTACTTAGGACATCAAATATAAATTTTAATTTGTCTAGGATTTCCAGTCTCATAGTTATGTTATTCACAGTTAATGGCGAGAGTATTTCCGATTACTCCTTTTATACCGTTTTATTGAGAAATACAATAAATTTAAAAAAAAGCCGATTTCGAGAAAATAGCAAATAACCAAAAAGTGACGAGTAAAGTGGCATTTCCGGTTACCGGATTTTAATCAAACTCAAATATATAATTTCGTTTATCCAAGACTTCGTTTTCGAGATATCCTGTTTACACGCATGCACGCACGCGAGCACACGCGACCGCACGCACCCACGAACTCACGCACGCACGCGGGTCCCTGAGTCAGAAAATCATATTTTTAAAAATTGATCTGTCTGCGTGTATGTCTGTGTGTGTGTCTGTCTATGTGTGCCTGTCTTTGTGCATGCGCGCGTGTGCGCAAGGGCGCACGCGCTCGCGTCGCTGCGTGCGTGCGTGCGTGCGCGGTTGTGGTGGGGGTGTGCGCGCGTGCCTGCGTGCGCGCTGCGTGCATCCATGCGTGCGTGCGTGCGTATGTGTATTTGTGTATTTGTGTGTTTGTGTGTGTGTGTGTGCGTGTGAGTGTGCGCGCGTATGTGTGTGTGTGTGTGTGACAGAAAACAAAAAGCCGTAGGTAAGCAAAGTTTTATATTTGTGTTTGTATCCATCCTCGCATGCGACTGCAACAATTTAATTAAGATGAAATAACCACATTGCTCTTGGCATTTTTTGGTTTTTCGAGATTTTCTCGAAATCGGCTATAACGTTTTTTTTAAATTTATTGTATTTCTTAGTTATTTAATGCCCTTTTATATAATTAAAACAATTTCTCAAAAAAATGTCCATAAAATGGGTAACCGGAAGTGTTTTACCATTAACTATGAGTAAAATAGCTGTGAAACTGATAGTCCTAAGTAAATGTATATTTGTATGACATTTTAACTACCTTTGTGTGCTAAATCAAGGATTTTGCTAGAATCGAATAACCGGAAGTACAACTTTATTTCTGTTATTTTTAGATATTTTACGAATTTTCGGTTTTTCACGATTTTCCCAAAATCTGCTGTAACGATTTTTTCAAAACTTATTTCATTTCTTACCCATTCAATGACCTTTCATATAATTTAGGCCGTTTCTCAGAAACTTTTCCGTAAATTGAGGAACCGGAAGTACCTACACCGTTAACTTAAAATAAAATAACTATGAAACAAAAAGTTCTAGCTGAATGAAAATTTATATTTGTGGCCGTATGTCAAATGAGTAATTTGGTTAAAATCAAATAACCGGAAGTTCCACTTTATTTCTGTCATTTTTAGATATTTTTCGAATTTTTGTTTTTTGCGATTTTCTTGAACTCGACTATAACAATTTTTTTAAAACTTAGTAAATTTCTTGCTTACTTCATTCCGTTTTACATGAATCAAGCTGTACCTCTAATAAATTTTCGAATGTCGAGTAACCGGAAGTACTTGGTATATTAATTGCGAACAACATATCTCAAAGACTAAATATGATAGATGAATGAAATTGTATATTTAAGTTCTTTATCTTCTACACATGAGATGTTAAGAATTTAGGTAAAATCGAATGCCCGGAAATGCCACTTTATTCTTGAGATTTTTAAGTTTTTTTGCGATTTTCTCGAAAATAGCTATAACTTTTATTTTTAAATGTGCTACGATTATTATGTATTTAATGCTCCTTTACGTGAACATAACAGTTTTTCTGAAAAAATGTGTTGATGCAATTTATCAGAGATAATCGCCAGAGTTAAGCAGCCTTTCGTCTGTCGAGTAACTTGGATGGGTAATCGCTACAATTATCGTTTCCAAAATAAACGTAGAAAATAATCTAATCATTTATGGATATTATTGGCATATCTACGTGCGTAAGAGAAAGTCGTGTGTTGTTTCAAGTAGTCATACAAAGGGAGAACGGCAACGGAAGTGACGTCACAAGATGGTCGCCAGAGTGTCTGAGGGGTGTAGCCCTAGGTGTTGAAGTGGGGAGAAGTCCTAGATGCAGAAATAGCGCCCCGGACTCTGCCCCAGCGGTAGACAGGGCCCCAAGATGGCCGCCAGAGTTGGTGGAGGGGCACAACCCGAGGTGCAGGCTCAGCCACGTGTAGGAGCTTAAGTCACATGACAAGATGTCTGACGGAGAATGGGGCCCAAGATGGCCGCCGAGTTGGTGGAGGGTAGAAGCCCTAGGTGTAAGAATGGCCTCCGGGACTATACACCCCGCAGAAGAAATGGGGCAAGACCTTAGTGACAATATGGCGTCGGATCTGTTGCCAACTTAAATCTAGTTCCAAAATGGCGTCTAATCTGTTAACAACCTAAATCTAGTAAACAAAATGGCGTCGGATCTATTACCAACCTAAATCTAGTTCCAAGATGGCGTCGGATCCATTACCAACTTAAATGTAGTTCCAAAATGGCGGAAGATTCA
>JAHWXV010095016.1:0-13188 GCA_024586415.1 Phrixothrix hirtus
AAAATATATAATACTCTGTAGTTATTATCGAAATTAAACTAAAAAATTACAATTTTCAGAAATTCAACCAATTTTATTTAAGTAGGTCTTAAAAAACAACCAATGAATATATATGATGTCAAACTTTTCTCTATTATAAATAAGTATAGATTATTGTTAGCGTTCGGAGGCAGTACATTTTCCCTTTTTACAATGGCTGCAAGTTTTTGAAAACTTAGAGAAATATGACATGTTATCCTGTTTCATTCAGTGCAACGAGAATGCAAATGAAGCTTCGGAATTATATTTGCACAGGTATTTCTCTTCTAAACAGTTAATGATTAGTTAATATAAGAAATAATACCTAATTTTAGGTTTCCTGAGAGAAGACAGACGAGTAAACTTATATTTAGTAGAATTAAATCTAATTTAGTAAATTATAGATCTTTTATTAAACCTCGGCCACAGTCTTATATAAAAAATAATAATGAAATTAACGAGCTAAATGTTTTGGCAAACGTTAAGACTAATCATATAAACTCTTGTAGAAAAATTGGAGTGCTGTTGGTGTAAAACAATTTCGGGTTTAAGAAATACTAAAAAAACATAAATATAAGCCGTATTAGTTTAAGTTAGATCTCAATTTACATCCTGGAGATGCCGAAAGAAGAATAAATTTTTGCAATTGGTTCCTGCAAAAGACAAATGCCGGTATTAATTTTGCTTCCAAAGTTAATTGGTCTGATGAGTCGTTTTTTAGTAGTTGCGGGATTTTAAATTGTCACAATTCTCATTACTGGTCCGATGAAAATCATCATGTCATATTTCCTCTTCAGCGACAAAGAAGATTTGGTGTCAGCGTGTCCTGTTTTATTTTAGGGACAAATATAAAATGTTGCATATATGAAGGAACATTAATTGGAAACCGACATCTTGGAATTTTACAAAACATCATCCCACAATTAATCGACGAAATTCCTTTGGCCCATTTAAACAATATTTATTATCAACAAGACGGAGCTCCGGCACATTATGCGCAGATTGTGCAGCCGTTTCTAGAGGAACATTTCGGAAACCGTTTGATCACAACAAATGGTCCTGTGAGGTGGCCCGCAAGATCACTGGATTTATCAATACTTGATTTTTTTTATGGGGGTATTTACAGAATAAAATATATAACGGCCACGACCAATATGAGACAATAGAAAATTTACGTGCTACCATAGAGAGAGAATTTATGACTTTACAAGCACGACCCATTATAATTCGGAATGCCTTGCGCAGATTAGAACAATGTGCCAAATGTGTTTGAGACACAACGGAAATCAATTTGAACAATTTTTGTGATGTTTAAGCTTTTTTTTTGTTTGTATGATAATATATGTTCTACTTTGTTTGTTATTTTTCAAGTCCTACTTAAATAAAATTGGTTGAATTCCTGAAAATTGTAATTTTTTAGTTTAATTTCGATAATAACTACAGAGTATTAAATATTTTTGAAAATCCCATGACAAACTAGATACAACTAGAAGAAAACATATAGGTTGTCCCATATAAAAAAACACAAGTTTAGTCGATATATCGAATATTATTGATTTTAGAAAAAAGCTAAGGACGCCGTTGAATTCTACATCAAAATATCTATAAGCTACAGTTTTTGCCTTTTCAATATCATTAACCGTTACGGAAATACGAGGTATGTTCCAAACGTGCAAATTTTCAATTTCGCCTTGTATCTCAAAAACAAAGGTGGCTGTGACAAATCTGATTACAGAATCTTTCGTTTCACTAAAAGGTAGCAACATGTCGCGAAAACCGCATCCCGCTGACTAAAAATAACGGAGATATCCCGCAATATCATTCAAATCTGTACACACTGTACTTTTAATAATAACAATTCACCATGGAAGTTTTTGCAAATATTCTGGGAAATCATAATCATACGATGAAAAACCCTTCCAACTGTCATTATAATTTTTGAAGAGCTCAGAAAAGCAACTAATTTTCACAAAAATAATTTTCTGCATATTGCTTAAAAATTAATCAAGCACCGTAAATTCTAATCAACTAATTTACATAAACAGAGCTCTCGACAACAATTTTCAATTAATATATTAACCTCACTTGCTACCACGTGTGATCTACCCTTTTCAAAATGGATGACTGGACATGAGTATAAAATTCAGAATTCTAAAGTCCGTCCTAGTGACCATTCTGGTTGTTCTGTAATAATATTAAGGGCCTGTTGATTCAAGTACACGACACAAAGGAAAACTGCTGGATGGCCTATAATGTTATTTTATAATACGATTGACCTTACTGCAATAATCCCAACTACGAATTGAGTCACTTAAATGCAAGAAGAACGCTTCTCCTTCAATTGGGTAACATTTAGCCAAAAGCACATGAAATTTAGGCATCAAAATAAGAAGAGTTTGAAAGCAAATAAAAGAAAACATTTTTAGGGTTATTCCTGAGATTAATAAAGTTAATACGTTGCATAAATAAGTCAAGGTCGTTGCTGCTTATGTGTGAGAACAAAAGATAGAAATCTAGACAGTACTGTTGGAAATGCGATAAATTTGTATGCTTCCAACACTTTGAAAAACCAATTCTTTATTTGCTATGTAAAGATAAAAACTAATTTAGTTTTTAATTTTTTTTCACTATATTCAATTTAAATAAGGTATTAACAAATATTATTATATACACTTGGTATTAGATTGTTTTTTGTTGTAAGTATTTTTATACTATAAACTTTTATTTCGAATTCTCTAAAAAATTATTGGGTTGCATAAGCATCCCACTTGGTGTCGCACGTATGTAAGTAATGAAGCTTGGTACTGCAAGGGATAAAGAATGTTGCATACTATCTATTATGCCTATAAATTTAAAATATATAAATGTCTAAATAATACTGCTTAGATAAACACTCCTTAAAATGAATTTATTCCATTATAAAAGCATAGGATTTCAGTTTGAAATCTATATCTATGAAGTAGTGTTTTGTTGAAAATAAATGCGACACTGCTCTCGACATTGCCTCACCACAGAATGAATTATTATTTGGCCTTACCATGGCAAATTCTTTGCGTTTGATAGAACATGTAACATTAAAGTGTTATCTAACCTTATAAAAATTTTAATGACAATTTTAAGCTCACAATTTACAGAGGTTCATGTAACTCGTTGAACGCAAGTTTAGTAAGATATGCATTTATTTTCTACAATTGAAAAGGATTATTGTCGATGTCATTTAAAATCAATAATAAATCGTATTCTAATCTTTACCCATTAAATATAATCATAGGTAATTAAACCTAACTTTTCTATAAATATAATAAATCCCATTACAGTAACATGAAATTGGTAAATTCAATAATGACAACCACTACATCTTAGGCGAAAATATAACTAGAACTTCAATAACAAAATTTATTTTAATCTAACATTTTAAGTTGCCAGCACTAAATTACCTACTATGACGTCATATCACCATTAAAATGCAAAGCATGTAACTGTTTTTTTGTATATAGTTAAAACGTTGAATGTTCTTGCCGAGCATCGACGAAAATAACTACGATAAACTGCTATTTATGGCCTTTGTATAATTCAAAATTCAAGGTTGCCCTTGAAAATACAATTACAAATATACGTCTTAGCCAAAAATGTCGACATTTTATTTAAATATTGTTAACTATTTGCTGTTTACATATTGTGCATGATCTGAATATGCTGTACATACATACATCCATTTTATGAATGCGACAAAATACTCAATCTAGACTTATGTACATAAAAACTAAATTTTAACATTAACTATTTCAATAAAATTTTATGGGGCAATAAATGTTAATTTAATTTAATTCAGTCTAAATTAGTTTCATAGTTATGCATAGATGTCATTAAAAATCGACATATGTACATTTAAAGTACCTTGACTGATTAACTTGGGAATATGTACGCAATTAATCGAATAATACCAGGTATTACGCAGTGTGACGAACATAACTTATGTAACCCTCCTGTTGATGTCTGTAATTACAGTGGAGTTAGATAACAAGGCCTATATGCTTAGTCTCAAGCGCTAGCATAGATGGCTTGGTACGTTGTCATCTGTCAAGGCTGGACTCACGAAGCAAAGTAATACACTTCACATTCGAAAATTCTCTATAATACGTATATACACTTATTACTTGTGATATATCATGACGTTTTATGTGGATTTTTAAACTTGTGGAATGTCTGACTAGTATTTCTGCATGTTATATACGATTTATGTTATTAACTTGATATTACTTCCTCCTTTTAGCTACAGATATATATACACATTTGATTTTTTATCTTATCTAATGTTAGTTCTTACTTCTGGTTGCTATCTCACGGTAATTGCCTAAACTACGTACATTTTAAGTTACGAAATTTGGCTGGATTTAAACTGTGGAATGCGTGACTTTACAGTTGCAACATATGTGTATCCTTTTAAATTGTTTCGTTACAGATATCGTCACGTTTCACTCTGTGTTCTGCGTTGGCCTTTTAATTATAAATTTGCTTCCTTAAATATTACATTATATTCATATAAACTATGTCCCTAGTCTTCTTATCTCTAAATCATCTGTTAAGTTGTAATCTTAACATATTGCAGAGTACAAAATGCTATTTTATTTTATGTGCATTGTCATTGTCATTTCTAAAATACTATGTTTAAGGCCGTCATCTACCTGGTTTAAAAAACTACAAAAATTATTAATGCTTTACAAGTTTTTGTCTTTAATACAAGATATAAAACTACACTCCAAGTTTGAGTAAGATTAGTTTTTGTATATTAACCCAGCTGTAGATTTAGTTTTTGGAATTTTTTACTTAGTAATATTAATATTAGGCTTTGATTAATGAATTATACAACAGTATTTCACAGAAAGTAATTAGCCTATGAAGATTTTGTTTGGTCCGCCTATTAAATCATTTAAATATCTAATCCGCTATAGAGCGGCATTTTTTCAAAATTACATTTTAAGTAAATATTTTAATTCCAAAAGTTTTGTTCTGTGCTTAAAATAAATTTCAGTTTTGTGTATATGGAGTTGCCTAGTCTTTAAAGAATATTTTTGTAAATAGACAATTGGCCTATTTAAATATTCTTTGAAGACTGGGCAATTTCATATGCACAAAACTGAAATTTATTTTAAGTACAGAACATAAAACATTTGGAATTAAAATATTTACTTAAAATGTAATTTTGAAAAAATACAGCTCCATAGCCGACTAGATGTTTAAATGGTTTAACAGGTGGACCAAACAAAATCTTCATAGAGTAATTACTTTCTATGAAATACTGTTGTATAATTAATTAATCAAAACTTAATATTAATGTCGATAAGTAAAACTTCTAAAAACTAAATCTACAGTTAGGTTAATATATAAAAACTAATCATATTTAAACTTGAAGTGTAGTTTCATATCTCGTATTAAAGGCAAACACTTGTAAAACATTAACATTTTTATAGGTTTTCCAGTCAAGTACATGACAACCTTAATATTAGCATATCGCGGAGTAACAAATAATATCTTAAATTATATACATATAATTTAAATGTTATCTTAAGTTATCACATGTTCCTTAAATACTACGGCTGCCCCCAGTTCCTAATTGAGGCGACTTGTCGTTTCCGGTATTTTGGAAGAGCTGCACTTTGAATGCTTGCGCATTTGGTTCTCAACTGGCCTTTGCTTTTTCCATCGGGTCTTGCAGTGCATGTATCCAATCCAGGCTGCTATTCTTATTGCAATGCTTATAGTTACTATGATTGCCGTGGTCCATCTTGTTCGGTGATAGATTTGTTTCAATGGGTGTAGTTCCAGTTCTCGTGTTTAATCTTTGTTTATTAATGACTGCCTTGGTTTGAAAAAGTCGAGGTTTATGTCGGAAATGTCAAGGTTGTGTTTAGATTTACTGTTTTTACAAACGTTTCTTTGATTGTCGCTTGTAATTTCTGTTTTACATTTTGACTTTCTTTGTTTTGATTATGCATTATTGTGCTTGTTTTAAGATGCTTGTGACGTTTATAGCTGCATCTTCGTGTAGTGCACTGCAGATAACGCCAACTATCTCGGGCCTCGGAGTGACATGTAACCATGTGTTTGGCATGTGTAGATTTTGCGATTTCGTTTTTTAGTTCGAATTTTTGTATCTTACAGTTTGGTTTGTACGTCCTTGGTCTATGATACAGAGTGATTTTGTTTCAATATTGTTTACGATTGACGATTATCTTAGATGTCTGGGTATGGTAATCTTAACTTTGGTGACTTCATCAACATGTGTTACGAGAAATTTTAGTTGGTTGTCTTAAGCTATGGTGGTTGGTTCTTCGGTTGCCTTCAGTATTACAAATTTCTTGTTTTGTTCTTGGAGTGGGATTAGGTATTGTTTTAAGTACTGTTAATTTCTTGATCAGAAAATATCCTTGAAAGCTTATTGTAGCTGTATTGTTCGTGCAACTTGTCGCGAATATCGGCCATTTTGTGTTTGCTTCCTTTATGAATCCGTGAATCTGTGATGGTGATACAAATTGTAGAAATTTCCATGTCCTAAGTGTATGTTTAACATATGCCTATAAAAGTTGCTGACTTCTTCCAAATAGTTTTTTGCAGTTTAGTTGATTGTTAGGATTTTTGTGTTTTAATGCTTGCTCATTAATTTTTCTATATCAATTGTGTTTATGGGGTGTATACACTGAATTAGTTTCTTATGAAATGTGTTTTATTTTTGCTCTATCTTCTTCGTGTTTATTCTAATTTTTTGACTGTGGTCAGTAAAAATTTGGTTTTCTGACTCAAGATTAGCATCAACTCCCGCTGATATTGTTATAATATATTTATGTTCTAATAAACTTTATCATTGACGTCAAAAATTGCTCAATAGTTTGCTTAAAAGTCCCCTTCATCTTCTGCTCCTTTCGGTTATGTTTAATGTTCAAGTGTCTACTGTGTAGTAATGCGTATTGCTCCTGTCAGTTCCTTAGCTGTTTCGCACAAGTTCGTCATGGTTGCAATTGCTGCTTATATGTTAATTTCATCCTGCCACAATTGTTCTTTTAATGTTTCTATCGTGAACGTGAATACTCCTCTTTGGATACTTGTCTTCCCTAATTGTTCAATGTAAAGTCCCAGTTCTGGATGTTGCATTGTATATGTGCCGATTACCGGTTGCAGTATGCTTGCTATCATCAGCAAACGTTGCGTGAAGGTAATTGCCATCTCTTGTCAGTTATGCTTCATTCGCTTCTTTTTCCTTTTCGATGTTTGGCAACGGTATTGTTTTGATGACTGGTCGTTTGTATGTATTTCCCTTTGCTTGAACTGTTACCGATCGATTTATTCTGTCTTTGTCATGACTTGTTTAAATTATCCTCCATGATGGCCATTTGGCTGATGATATTTTGTCTTCTTTTATAAGCCCTATAAACCCATTTCGGCATTGTCTTCCGTCGTTTTCCACTTGTGTCTTTGTTACTGTTGATGTAGTTATTTCTTGGCCCATATTTTCCAGAAGTTCTGTTTTAGTTTTGTTATTATTTTCCATCGATTTGACACTGTTCCTTCATATTCCTCTGGTACCAGATTTAGCGATGCTGATATTGCTTTTTTTATTAGGAAGAGTCCCTGTGTTAATATTGTACTACCTGTAATCTCTCATATAGTGGGTGTGAATTTAGGTATCTCTCTATTTGTGTTGTCAATGTTGTTAGTTCTTCATGTCAAGAGCATATTTCCTACTATTCTTTTCAGGCGGTGTTTCATGGATTAGGCTCCTGCCTCCCAGAGACCCTCAAAGTATGGTGCTGCTGGCAGAATGGAATGCCATTGTGTCCTTGCTGTTGGTATTTTTTCCTCGCTTTTTTGATTTTTTGTATTTGTATTACCTCTCCTTGAAATTTTGTCTGCTCCCACAAATATTGTTTCATTATCGCTGTGTAAATGTGCAAATTTGCCTCGTCTTGTTATGGATCATTTGTATGCGGCTAGGAATGGGTCCATTGTTAAATCGCTGAGTACTTTTAAATGTATGGCTTTGTTGCCAAACAAATGAATAATGTTATATAGTCTTACATCTTACCTCTTCCTTTCGTGACCTTAAATGTGATTGTTCCTGCCTAGTCCATGCCCGTGTGAATAAATGACGGTGCATGGTCACTCTTGCACTCGATAAGTGTCCCATTAATTGTTGGTGTGCTTTTGCTGCAAACCTTGTGTATGTCATGCACTTATGAATGATTTGTTTGATGACACTTCTCGCTATGACTATCCACTACTTCCTTCGTGTGTATGCTAACGTTTGGATTCCCCCGTGCAGTGTGATTTTATGTGTCTCTTCTATGATTAATTTCATAAGGTTGTTAGATTGGAATATTATAGAATATTTCTTGTTAAACTGTATTCTGGAATTTTTACTTTACTTTGAAACTGTGCTTCTTGGATCCTTGTGTTGTTTTATCAAACGCTGCTTGTAATTCTGCTGTTGTTAGCATTCAAGTCTTTCTGTTACGTAGGCAATGTTTGAATTGCAGACATCTTGCTATTGTTCGTACATAATTATTCGATCTTCATTTTTGATGTAATGACACGCTATCTTTTTTGGTTTTACTTCTGCTGCTGTTATTTTTTAATGGTCTTGCTAGTAGCAATAATTCTAACCTTACCAGTATTATTTTTCCTTTGTATTGACGCTAGCTTACTTCATCACAAATCCATGTAGTTCCAGCTCATGTGCTGGGTAATGCCTTATCCATCTCGGTATCTTAATATCTTCTATTATCTATAGTTCCTTCCATTTTGTCTTTATTGATTTTAGAACTTTTCATTCCATCCTACTTGTGAGTACCACAGTTACTGATCTGTCCGTTTTGCTACTATGAGCAGCGGTACTAGCCATTCTAGGGGGTCAAATATTTTTGATATATCTGACAGAATTATACACTTTGTTAATTTTTCTTTTTTTCGCCGTTATATTTTGTATTCAAATTTTTCCGATTGTGGGTTCCAATATATTCCTAGCATCTTCTTGGCGTTATCTTGGGCCTCCTTTATTTTCGTTTCATTTTGGCCTTGTAGCTACTTAGGAATGTTTTCAAGTACTATTCTGTTGTTGGTTGCCCATTTTCTTATCGTGAATCCGCCTTGTTTTAGGAGTAATTTATCAGTACATCTTCTCGATATCCGCCTTGTACGCTGTTTTATACTTTCTCCATCAGATCAGTATTTCGAATAGTTCTTCTTGCAATCTTGTCCAGTCGTGCATTATTTCATTGAGGATTTACCCATTTGTTGTTTTGCATGACCCATCGTGGATACTCTCTGAATTTTAATGTTGATTGCATTTCCTTACTTACTGCATGATGCAGTATGTAGTATTTGCCTTTTTGTTGTTCTTTTTTGGCATATAGACCCTAGACCCTAGGTTTTGGTATTCTAGCATGAATTGCTTGTATTGTTATTCGGATTTTCTATCTTTTGCGAGTCATTTTTCTTTTTGCAGTAAGCTTGGTCATGATCTTGATGCACCTAGGTTCAACTTCTGTATGGAAAGTATCCTCACTATGAATGGTACATCCTTTTTTCTTTCTGTTGTTGATTCAAACTAGTTTTCGCACTGTTTTTCTTCTCGAATCTTCTCTTTTTCTTGTGTTACTTCGTTAATTTGGCAGAACTGTTTCAGGTCTAGCGTCTGTACTGGCATGCTTACTACTTCCACTTTTGGTTTTGTTTTTGGGATTGTGGTTGATATCAACTATCCCATTTCTGATGCTTGTGCTAGCAGCCCTTCCTTTGTCTTTCGGATCCCTTCTTATACAATCTTTGTGTAATCATATATCTCTAATACGTCTATCGATTCAGGTATGTTGTAGGTTGGATCTGCTACTATCATGTTTATCGACTGCTTTTTATGGTCTCTGGAATTGGGTGTGTTGGTATTGCTTGTGTTAATGTTGCTCGGAAATCTTGGTTTTAATATGATTTTTATCTTTGTGTGTGCCGCCCGTGCCTCTTCGTTTTTTAATCACATTACTTCTGCTTTTGTCTTCTGTCTTGAAAGGTTTAATAATTTCGCTGCTTCTTCCATTATACTACCAGCGCTCTTGTATATTCGGTGCTTTCTTCAAGCGTGCCTGATTTGATGAGGGTGGTTGCCAGTGGAGCTTGTGGATCCTCTGCTAAGTTTTACTGCATTTCAATATTTATGGAGCTTACCTTTTATGCTGTGGCCTGATTGTCTTTTTAGTTGTGGCTTGCGGCTGTAGTTCCTGTACGTATAATTTCCGTGGACTGTTCTGTGAATTTATGTTTCTTCGATGTGGCTGCTAATTCCAAGTGTTTATTCCTTCTTTATGAAATATTGCGTGCAGTAGAGTGTGGTGGCTTCCTCCGCGCTGGTGTCATCAGTTCCTGCTTGCATACTTTTTATCGTGGTTTAGGCAATTTGGGCATAGCTGTGTGCTTTTTATTTACCTATTCCTTACTTGTTAGCGTTTTGAATTATTAGCATGCATTTATGTAATGTTACAACTTGCAATATATGCATTTTTGCTTTTTTGTCGTCACTTTTAGCGTTTGGGACCTTTGTTTTAGGAATCGCAGGGTGCCTTATTCTAGTTGCGGTTCGTATATTCTTTCTATGTGTGGGACCCATTTTCTTGTTATGATGTGATTTGTTATTGGTCTCCAGTCAGCTATTTTTATATTTATATTTTCTATTGCGAGTAAGCATTCTACAATAGTATCCAGGGCCGGATTATTGCATAGACATAAGAGATAAATATCTAGGGTCCGGTTTTTAGAAGGGCCCAGTCAAACTGTATATAATAAACAAATAAACAAAAATATACCTATTGCTTTTTATATGGTTATTCTAAAATCTAAATGTGTCTTATGTTTCTTCTTATTGAAACTAATTCTTCCGATAATTTATAATTCTTTTTATAGCAATAAGAATAATTTTAACTAATGTAAATATTACTTCTTCTTTTCTACCAAGAGGGGGCCCGGTAAGAAAAAAATGTCTAGGGCTCCAAAGTGGGTTAATCCGGCCCTATAGTATCATGGATTTATTTTAATTGTTTAGCATTTTCCTTTTTCATTGTCAGCAAGTTTATTATTTTGTCGAGTAGGTTGGATAGCATAAGTCGGTTTTTCTTATACCTTTTGTATATGCTTGTCCACGTAGCATCATAATTTGCGTCTGTTATTTGAAAATGTTGAATTATTTTTGTGGTTCTCCTTTTATATGTGTTTTTAAATATTGCGTTCTTTCTATTTATGACAATGCTTTATTTTCATGTATGATTCTGTTAAATAAGTGAAATGTTGTCCACTCCTCGAAATTTCCCGAGAATTTCAGTACACGGGTTCTATTTTGAACCTCTGTATTTTTTGGTTATCTTGTAATCGTGAGATTATTCTTTCTATCTCGTCCCGCCAGAGCCATAGTTCTTGTTCCATTTCTTCGTCTTCCATTTCACGTTGTCCTCGTCATTTTGGGAATACATTTTGTCAATGTACCTCTCCAGTGTTTTTTGCAGCATTTCGTAGTACTTTAGGCTTTCTTCTACACCTTCGGTTAATTCCTCTTTTATTCTTTCCACCTTTTGTTCGATTCTGCGGTAGTGGATTTTTATCTCTCTTCGTCTTGAATCGCTTATTTCTGTTTCTTCTTGCTCTTTTTTTGGATAGGATTGCATTCAAGAAATCTTTTGTATTTTTGTATGCTTTTTCGAGGCGGTCTGACTACTTTGAGTTATAATAATTGTGCTCTGATTGACCTAACTTTTCCATGGCCTCGTGATTCTTGTTGAATCGTTTCCAGTGGCACACTGAATTGTTATCCTTTTTCGCATTGACTAGGAGTTTTGAATTTCGTTTCCCAACTGGTTCTATTCGCTGGCGAGGGCACTCATGTTGAAAGCTGTTTCTTTTATCTTGTCTTTTCTTTCTCTCTTAATTCGCCTTTGTATGGAATGTTTCTTTCTTTTTTCGCACCCTCGTTTAATATGCTTTTTCCTTTGTCTCGAACCCTTGCTTGGAAGCTTCCTTCTTTGTCTCGCACTCTTGTTTGGCGTGCTTCTTCCTTTTCTCTCATCCTTGTTTGGAATGCTTTTTACTTTGTCTCACACTCTTGTTTTAAATGCTTTTTTCTTGGTTTTGCACCCTCTTTTAGAATGCTTCTTCCTTCTTTTTAATTTTCTGTTCTTCTGTGAACCGTTTATCTTTAGTCTCACTGTTATTAACGCGGAAACTGTTAAAGAAGACATATAGTCTGAAATGCCCAAAATTGTAGACTATGAAACTTTAACAGCGTCGCGACGTAAATAATAAACGAATGTTTGTTCGAAGGACCATATGGAGATGTGTTTTTACAGCGGAGTCATATAACAAGGTTGGCGCCCAATATCAAGCGCTGTGTAGATGTTAGACTTGATTCTCTGTAACCTGTCAAGGCTTTAATTAGCGCACTCGTGAACTCATTAAGCAAAGTAATACACTTTACATTTGAGAACCTTTATTTTCGTCTAATTCTACATAATATATATACACTTATTACTTGCGCCGTCTCATTACGTTTTATGTGGGCTTTGAACTGTGAAATGCCTGACTGGTATTCCTGCGTGTTATGCTCGCTTTATGTTATTGGCCTGATATTACTTCCTCCGTTTAACTTATCTTATGCTAGTTTCTACTTCTGGTTGTTATCTTATGATAATTGCCTAAATTACATACACCTTCGGTTGCGAAATGTGGCTGAAATTTTAAACTGCAGAATGTATGACTTTGCTGTTGTAGCATATTTGTATTCCTTTAAATTGTTTCTTTGCATATATCGTCACATTCCACCGTCGGTTCATTTACAGTATTTTGTAAACGGTTTGTTGCCTGCGTTGACTGTTAATTGTAAATTTAATTTCTTTAAATATTATATTAGATTAATATAAATTATTGCCTTAGTCTTCTTATATCTAAATCATTTGTTAAGGTGCAATCTTAACATGTTGCGGAGTACAAAAATGCTCTCTTATTTTATGTACAGGGTGGCTCGTTTTCGTGGTAAATCACAAGTTTGAGTACTTTACAGTCACAATACATGAAAATGGTGTACGCATTCCCGGGACAACTTTTTGAGATACATTCATTGGTGAAAACGGATTTTTGATAAAT
>JAHWXV010095024.1:0-10232 GCA_024586415.1 Phrixothrix hirtus
CACACACACACACACACACACATATATATATATATATATATATATATATATATATATATAAACATAAATAAATATAAATATAAATATAAATATATATAAAGGGAGTTGAATTGAATGATTTGATTGTTAGAATACCAGAAACTCCTGAAAGAATACTATAGTCAACAGTTTTGACAATTAAATAACTAGAATATGTCAAATGATGTATTTAAATACCGTACATGTAGTGGCTGTAATGTATTAAAATTGACTGACAAGGTAATACCATTATAATACAAAGATTGCATCCAAATGGTGAAGATAAATCCTATAGACGTAACAAGGGTATTGGTTGCAGCTCTTGAATATTCCACCTAATAACTATGATAGGTGAGAATTGGAGGAATAGTTAAAAATCGCATTGGTCAGCAGCATGGATACTTTTAACGGGGTTGGTATAATATTAGTAGAAGCATTAGATTTCCAGGAGATGATTAACGCAATGAATTCCAAAATTTCCACATCAAGTGGCGATGAATTGTCATAAGATGAAGGCCGTTTTTCATAAGAGCATAAATTAACGTGACATTCAGGGGTACACCTACAATAGGTTTATAAAAGTTAAATGTTTACTGCACTTAAGACGTTGGACTCGTTACTTGAATAAAAGCGGTACATATAGAGTACGCCTAACAAGAATTGCAGATTATAAGGAAAACAATCTAAGAAATGCTCTTGATACCCGAACAATACATAATGCTTATTTGTAAAAATTCTCATTATAATCTCAACAACAGATTGATCATATATATTTTAGACTGAAGACTTCTCGTAGTTGGTTCCAAAAACTCAAATATTCCATTTAATTGTATCAAGAAAAGTGAATAAAACCATTAGCAGGAAAGCATTACATTACATTTTGTGGACGCGCTTGCAACATGTCGAAGTGTAGTGTATGCTCACATAAAGTGCCTTATTAGGATGATTATATTATGTGTACAAAAAATTGTGCTCAAGCATTTCATATAAAATGCATTGCTTACACTGAAGATGCACTTGTTGAACTAAAAACCAGTGAAAATATTTAGAATTGGGTTTGTAAGGCCTGCAAATTAAATTCAAACTTCGCTTTCCGTCTAGAAAACCTAGCGATAGTGGTAATACCGCGAATGCTCCTAATATTGATATTACATTAATGATTTAAGTACTGAAAGTATTATTATAATAACAGTTAAAAACGATATTAATTAAATTTGTGAAGAGGTTATTAATTTACTGAAAGCTGACGTTCACAAATTGCGTGTAAATAATAGCGATTTTGCTAATGAAATTAGGAATCTCAAAACAGCAATAACTAAATTAAAATCTAAAAATAAAATCTAGCAATAGAAGTTCAGAATTTAAAAAAGAGCAATAAAGTCGATTTAGAACTTGTTGATAAAATGTAACCTAATAGTAAAATAGATGACCTGCGAATTTACAAACATTCAAAACAACATATTGGCATGGCCGACAATGACTGTAAATCTATAACTAAAAGTGATACTCACAGTTACGCCAATATTTTAGAAAATTCAACTAAAACTAATAAAACACATCAGACATTCATAAGTTGAATTCGCAAACTGATTTAAGTATGAATAATAACAATTGTAGTTACTTTATTACAGTTAAAAAAACGCAGATCGCGTAATAATTTCAAAAGCAATAATCAAATTTAATTGTCTATATGTATCTAAACTAGATGTAGATACAATAGTTGACGATATTATTACATATTTAACGGAAAAGAATTTTGTGAGCATTAAATGTGATAAGATGAACTCTAAACGGCCAGATATCTATTCATTTTTTAGGGTAGGTGTTCCAATCGATAAATTTGAAAAATTGCTGGACTCCGAAGTCTGGCCAATAGGCGCTTATAGCAATCGTTATTTTTGGACTACCAAATTGCAGATAGAAAAACCTATATAGGTTCAAATTAAATTCCAAACATTTATCTACAGACGAGCTCAAAATTGCAAACATCAGCAATTATTTGATAGATAAGTTATATTGCTATCAAAATGGGCGCGGTTTACGTACAAAAACTGAAAATTTATTTATATTTGCTTGTGAATGTGACTTTGATATTATTTGCTTAGTAGAAACTGCATTATATCTAGAACGAAGAAATTTTTTCCTCTCAATATAATGTGTGCCGTTGTGATAGAAAATACGAAGTAACCGGTCAACGGTGGGGCGGTGGAGTTCTCATAGCTATCAAATACTGTTTTAAATCAGAAATACTAGACATGTCCATAATTACCGATGTCATTTCAAATATCGATACAGTTTGTTGTAATTTTTATTGTAATATTAGTTATTTATATATTTTAGGAATTTTGTACTGCCCAATGTGTCATTAGAAAATTTTAGTTTATTTTTTGAGCTACTTGAGTAAATAGAATATATTAGCAACGGTAACAGTTTTTAGTGGGTGATTTTAGTATACCTAATTTCGCTAATGCCACCGTTCATGACGGCAAAAGCGATGCATTAAAAGGCTATGTGGAGTTCACAAATTTAACTTACTTACTTACAAATGTTCAGTGGCGACTCTTAGATCTAGTTTTATCTAACATGCAATGTGAAATTGACAGAGATAATATTTCAGTGGTAAATGAAGATCCATATCATCCAGCATTATGTCTATCAGTTGACCTTTATCATCGCTCTTTCGGTTTTTCTAACAATGTAAAAAAAGTGTATAATTTCAAAAAAGCAGATTATGCTTCTTTATACAATAATTTATTTATTACCGATTTGTCCATTCTTAACCAGTTAGACGATGTCAATACTGTATGTACTGAATTTTATAATATCGTATATTCATTGTTCCTCTGTACCATCCTGTTAAACGAAAGTACTCAACTTAGTTTAATTCGCAAATAATAGCTAATAAACCTCTAAAAATAAATATTTTAACAAATACAAAGGTAGCAAGTCTCCTATCGCTTATCAAACTTACAAACATTTGAGAACTCTTACCAAGTCCCAAATTTCATTAACATACAGAAATCCCCTTCAAATCGATGAAGAGTCAATAGGTGATAACTATAAAAACTTTTGGGCATTCATTCAATCTAAAATGAGTAGTACAAGAATACCAGTAGTTATGCATATAGATAAGTGTAAACTGGATATTGCTCAATCAATCGATGACGCTTTTAAAGAGTATTTTAAAAGTAATTATCTAACTTCCATCCTGTGTGTACAAATACATACAGTAATTACTATGAGAATGCGTGAATTACTTTTAACTCTATTAAAGAGAATGAAATCAGGTCATGTATTGGAAAATTAAAAAACAAAAAGACCTCAGGCCACGACCAAATTCCAAGTTCTCTTGTAAAGGACTGTGCCGGGGTTCTCAAAACCCACTATTTATTATTTTCAATCTCATTTTGAGATCCTCCTCTTTTCCGGAAATCTGGAAAGTTACAAAAATATGTCGAATACTTACCCGTCGCTTATTAAAAATTATAGATCTATTAGTATAATCTCCAATTTTCAAACATCTTTGAGATCTTACTTTACACAAAAATCTACTTTACCTTTAAACAACGTATTTCAGTTCACCAGCAAGGATTCACGGAAAATCGTTCGACCTTGAAAAATCTTGCTTGTTTAACCAAATATGTCACATCTCATCTTAACATTCGTAGTCAAGTAGATGTAATTTATACGAACATCCCAAAGGCTTTCGATCGCATTGTCCACTAACTTATAATAAAAAAAACGTCAGTTTCATTGCTTACTTCGTACTTAAACAACCGGAAACGGCATGTTACATATAATTATTTCATTTCACAGCCATTTTTGCAGCATCTGGTGACCCTCAAGGATCCAATTTAGGCCCTTTGCTATTCTTATTGTTTGTAAATGATTTAATTTCTTATTTAAGCTGTTCTATCTTACTCTTTGCAAACGTCTTAAAAATATTCTGCTCAATTCATTCCATAAATGATTGTCATTTTCTGCAAAACCAATTAAACAATGTTCAACAATAGTGCGATAATAACAGTTCAAAATTAAATATACTCAAATGTAAAGTTATATGGTATGCTCGTAAAACTATTACGTTTATGATTAATTATAAATTAAATAAGATATCTCTGTAAAGGGTACACTCAAGTAAAGATCTTGGAATAACATTTGATTCTAAGATGACTTTCACAGATCATATTGATCATGTAGTTCGTTCTTCTATCCGAATGTTAGGTTTCATAATAAGAAATTGCAACACCTTCATTATAGCAACGCTTAAATTGCTGTACTCGTCGCATGGGCATTCAAAATTTGAATATGGAGCATTAATTTAGTATCCAATATATGAATCTTACAAATTATCTTTAGAAAAAGTTCAAAGAAATTTTTTCAATTCCTATATTATAAAAGCTATGGTACTTATCCTCTCAGAAATTATGATATGAACTATATTAAGTATGAAAATAATTTATATTATGCTCTGGAATTAAATTAAATCACTTTTAATTTAATTAGATTAATTGAAAACATACAAAATTCTTCAATAAGTAGTAAAATAATTAGCGTGGGCTTCCCAAAGATTGTTCATCCCAATCGCCCAAGGCTAACTGCCCCTTCCGGATCTTATTCACTTCGTCACGCGCACGCTGCACTTTTGATCCACTTCACTAGCCCCCAACTTGAATATAAGCACACCCATTACGGTCTCTTTGTTACAACTACACCTTAATTCTAAGAATAACAAAATGTGATAATATTAAGCAATGTCGAAAACAAAAAGAATAATTCTCGGAACAATATTGATTTCACTTATGTTTTAATGCAAGTCAGGCATGGTATGAAAAGGTTTTAAACTAATAACGTTTTGCGTGGACAATTCCTTTCCGTGCTCATCACCCACGATATAAGAATTCGGGCCGACTTGTCGAAACATCCGATAAGGCTCTTTCAATAACAAAAAAACTTTTTAATGGTCCAATCTTCCGCGGCGGACTGGTTGTGTAAACGGACTGACACGCGGTCTCCTACTGGAAATACCACAGGTTTTATTTTGGAATTTCCTTTATCGGCTCTTTTCCGTGCTTGAGAGCACAATTTATTATATTCTAACACCCAAACAGGTTTTAGTGGCATTTCCGAATTGTCATCCTTCGAAAACGAAATAATTTTTTAATAGGATTTGAGGAAATCCTCCCAAATGGTAAGTAAGACCCAGGATAGCGTTTACTTTCCTTTGTAACATTATTGAGACAATTTTCGATAAAGCGAATAAAGTCATACCATCTGGTATATTTTTTAGAGCAGTAAGATCGCAGTAACCGTACTACTTGCCTATTATAGCGTTCCGTATTATTCCCCTGCGGAAAATATACTGATATGTACGTTAATTTGATACCTAGCTTGACAAAAGTAGTCCGCCAATAGTTAGTTACACGTGAAATAGGTCGCATTGTGGTTTAAGACACATCGCGACTTTTAAACTTAGATTACGTAATCCTTAACGAATTTGTCAAGGATATTACGAGCTGAGGCTCGCCTTAAAGCATACAACTTCACGTTCTTCGAAAACATGTCGACCACGATGATTAATTGTGTGACCTGACATCTCGCTTTCGGTAAAGGACCTATTAAGTCCAAGCAAACCAATTCTCCCGGTTTTTCTACTAAAATTGGATTAACCAACCCCCTGCTCACTCTACATAACTTTGTCTTTTGGCACAAGATACAAGTAGATATAATTTGCCTTATATGCTTTTGCATTCGCAGCCAATTAAATTTCCCACGCATATGCGCATACGTCTTCCTTTTCCGAAATGACCGATGTTCTTATATTGAGCTAATACCAGATCTTTTACTTGACTTCGCGGTACGCAAAGTTTAAAACCCGAGCTCCAAATGTCTCCGTTTGTTTTAGTTCAGCAGTACCTTAACGCAACTCCTTAATTCCATTATAAACTCTAACTTACTTCTAGTCCATGTTTCTCTCAACCGATACTCTCTTAACTGCTTAAAATTGTTCCGCACCTCCTGTTCATTAACTGTTAGTTTCATCAAGCACAATTGCGCTCCATTAGATTGTATGTTCCCGCGGTGGAGAGCTTCCTTTCAAGGAAAACGCGACAACGTATCTGCCACCACATTTTTTCCCTTTACAATGAATAAATCGAAAATCAAACTCTTGGAGAAATATTATCCAACGTGATAATCGTGCCGAGCGTAGCCTACACGTCAAAAAAAGCTGAATAATTTATAATCTGAGACAATAACTAAATCACGACCTAATATCATCGTACGCCACCCACGCAGGCAATGAAGCACGGCTAACATTTCCTTTTCCGTCGTTGCATAGTTCAACTGACTAGCCTTTAATGATGCGCTAGCGCATGCAATAACCAATTTTTCATTATCGCTCGATAGCTGATACAAGTTACCCCTTAAAGTATAGTCGAAACTATGGCAATGTATGTAAAACGTTTCATTTTTTTAAATCTGCGATCTATCTTGCTCTTTGTAGATGAATGGTATAGGATAAGAGGGTTACTCAAACGACTGGTCGCCTAGAAGGTTTATCTCGTGAATATAATTAATTACATGTCCCGGGAATTCTGGAAAAACATCGTTATTTAGCATTAATACTTGGAAAAGCTTTTCTTTGTCATGCTCGCTTGTTTGCACCTTATTGACTGCCGACCGAAATTTGTGTTTTTCATACCGATGTGGTGAAATTACTCTTTTTCACTCTCCCGTTCTTCCGCAACTTGGAAAATGCTTTTCTATTCGTACAAATTTATACATAAGTCCTTTTCCCCTATGCTCTTCAAAGTAATATTTGCTAGTCTAAGACTGTCTTCGTGAATAAAAGTTAATGTTGAGTTTCGGAAATTCTGTACCGACTGGTGTTGTTTCAACCAATCGCACCCCAATATTAAATCACAATTCAATCCCGTTACTATTAAGTAGGCTACGTTCATGTCAATATTACTTAATTTAGCTATCAGCAAGCTTGTAGTTTAACACTTTGAATTATATCCCCATGCGAGCGTAATGTACGCATTGGTCACTGACAAACTGGGATGTTACATTCCCTGAAATTCTTCATTTGATCATAAAATTTTTCCGAAATAGCGCAAACGTCGCTGCCACTATCCAAAAGCGCTTGAACCTTGTATTCTCCCACAATTATTTCAGTTTCCGGTTTCAAATTTTCGTCGACACCTCTTCTGGTTCCGTGCCCGTATCCCTATCCTTGTTAAAAAACGTAATGAAATTTATACTTCTAGGATTTCGACCATCCCTCTCGTTTCCCGTATTTGAATTAGACTGTGGTCACTGGTTTGCCTTACTTTGATTTTGATTACGTTCGTTATAACAAGGTGATGTGTTTCCGCTTGAAGTTTCGTTTCGGTATCGGAAATTATTTCGCTGCTACTCGCCAAGGTTTTGCGAATATTCATTGCTGTAAGTTTCGTCAATTGTCATTAAATATTCCCCAATCTCATCGATTGTAGTAAAACCGTTCGTAGCAATTCCTCTTTGTGTTTCCGGCAGAAAAAGTTTAGACAGAATTTCTATGAGTTTTTGTTTGTGAATTTTTTCAAATAAAAACCCCGATTCATTTACTAAATTTAAAAAATACTCCCCTCTTTTGCCTGATTCGAATTTCCCATAAATCCCTTTTTTTATCGCGTCCCAAAGATCTGCTCTGAAAAGATTGTTGAAACTCATCGTAATTACCTAATCGGTTTTCTTTAATAGCGGCCCAATTTGCAACAGTACCTTTTAAACAGCCGATCGCGAGGCTCCTTTTACTTTATTCTAGTAGCCCAGCGTCTCCAAACGATTTGTTTAATTTTTTTAGAAATGCCATTGGATGTGTTTTTGAATTAGGACAAAAATTCGAATTATCACCCCACAGTTCTCTCCAGTTTGTCATATATAACCCATCTTTGTTGTAAAGTAATTGTTGCAGTGGAATGGAATTGTCATTTTAAACATGATCGTTAATTTGAATTTCCTTAACATTGGTGACTAAATTAGCAACAATTTGCTATAGTATGACCATCCCTGACGATAATTGTTGTAAAACATTTTATAAATTACTCGGGAAAACTTCACCGTATCCCTCATTCTTTATGTTTTTTGGTATTTTCGATTATAATTAATTGACTAACAATTTTTTTGATTTATGTATAAAATTAAAATTGTTTCGCTTATAACTTAATATTTGTATTGTATACTTATGCAAGTAAATGTAAATGTAAATATAAAATGCATAAATGTTTATCAATTTAATATTTAGTTAAAAGAAAAAATTCAAAGAAATTCACACAGCCACGTGTTATAAAAAACTGGTGTGAGGCAACACACCACTTTCTCTTACCCATTTTAATTTAATTTGAATTTATTGACGTTAGTTACTGTTCTGTACAACTAAATTGTAAACTCTAAAATTAATTTAAATGCATAAATAATTCATCCATTTATAATTTCCTATATACCTGTACTAAGACTTTTATAACTAAATTTTAAGCTCATTTAAAGCAAAAATAATTTATATATTTAAATAAAAAGTAACTAAGTATGTAAATAATGCACACAGATCATTAATATATTAATTGATTTTTAATTTGGGGACGATAATTGGAACGGTCACACCAAGTTACTGGTCAGACAAAACCTTGCTTAACTTTAGATTTTTCTCAATAACAAATTTCAGCAAATTTTCTCAAAGAAATCAATTAGTTCATGTAATATAGCATTATAGGCCCGTGAAACATGGCGATTTTTAAAAAAATCCTGAAAGCCGTTTTTGAGAAAATTATAAAAACCTAAAAATCACTAGTATAAAGTGACACATCCGGTCATTAAATTTTAACGAAATTCTTACTAGGAGGTGCTATGGCGGCAATAAACTTATATATAAAATCTCATTTTTCGACGCCGTTTGGTTTTCGAGATATATTGACCAAATACGTACACACACACGCGTGCGTGCGCACGTACGCGTACGCGCAAGCACACGCCTCCGAACACACACACATGCACACGCACACGCACATGCATAAGCACACGCACATGCATACGCACGGGCACACATGCACAAATACGCGCGTACACACGTACACACACGCACACACTCACACACACGCACAAACGCACGCAAATAAGAAGCCATGCCATAAATGCCTTTTTCAAAAATCTGCGGAGGTACATGTAATATACCTCACATTGTAGCTAAAAGATTAATCTATAATACTAAATATGATTTGCACTTGTGTCTGCTATTATTTTACGGCATAGAGCTTCTAAATATGCTGAATGAAAAAATATTAAAAATAAGTCTCGACTTATTATTTGTTTAATATGAATTTATAGTGGGAATCATACAAATATTAGACAATTTTGGTAAGCTAACAATACGCGCTTTCTTATGGATTACATAAATATGCACCTTATTTGTATATATACCCACCAAAGACTTTTATCTTATGACATGTAGGTTTTGGTTATCTCAAATATTCAATTAAAGTTTTGATAGTCGCCGCAATTTGCTGAAGTTCCGTTAATGCTATTATTTTATGGGAAATTTAATAGAACTTTACGGGATAAAGGAAAATATTGCAGTTTCAGTAAGTAATATATGTTAATCGATTAAAATATAGAACTATGAACATTCGTTCTTAGTACGTAATATATGCAGAGTTTTGTTTATTGGGTGATATAGCTGACTATATTGTATTTCACTTATTGTGATAATTATTTAGATAAAATGTGCAGTTGTCTTCACCATATTTTAGTTCGCATACACAAATCACTATGATAAAACATACGGTAAACCAGATAACTGTATAATGACAGATAGTTTTTATCAAGCCACTTTGCATCACATTAATAATATTAAGTATAAAACAGTGCACTACATAGTGAAAATTACAGTTCTTCATTCGTATTTGATGTTAGTAAAAGTGTATTTATCTTTCTGCAGTGAGTGAATTCTTCTGTACCAGACGCGACTTATGTATCGTATTAATTGATAGTGATATGAATTATTGCTTATTATTTCCATCTTACAACTCAGCTAAACAAACGTGCTATCCACTGGTATGGTCTCACCCTGACTTGCAAGTATTCGTTTGTAATTTTTGTGTATTCATTTGAGTACGCCCTGTACATATTTACGTGTAATTTCTTTTGGGTTGAATATGTATAGAATGGGGATATTT
>JAHWXV010095041.1:0-14628 GCA_024586415.1 Phrixothrix hirtus
CATTTTAGAACTAGATTTAAGTTGGTAATAAATCCGACGCCATGTTGTCATGTGACCTAAGGCCCCCCACGTGGCTAGGGCTTAACCTCCACCAACTTGATAGCCATCTTGGGCCCCATGCTCTGGCGGCCATCTTGGGACCCCTGCTAAGGCCCCCCACGTGGCTAGGACTTGACAGCCATCTTGTGACCCATGCCCTGGCGGCCATCTTGGGGCCCCTGTCTACTTCTGGGGCAGAGTCCGGACCCCCATTTCTACACCCGGGACTTTGCCTCATTTCAACACCCAGGGCTGTGCCCCTCAGACAACTCTGCGGCCATCTTGGGGTCCACTTTCGGTAGAGAACCCCCCTTACATATCTACTTTAGTCCTTAAGTTCATTTATTTTGACTCGTATAATAGATAAATGGAATAAAAGAATTATAAACACAAAATCAGTTTTATTTATTATTTATTATTTAGCATTACATAGTTTTAAATATGCATTTTAGAATGATGACCTCATTTTATCTTGTTTAACACTGTACACATTATGCGCAAGCGATTTGACGGTTTTTGGTTTACTACTTTTGTAATGTTGTTCTTTAAGGAGTTGGGATAGTCCTCAAAATAGATTTTACTTCTAACAACGTTTGTTTTAATTCCTTTAGATTTTTTAACGCAGTATTGGTATTTATATCAATATAAGATTTTAACTAAGGAGCCTCCTTGAATTCTAGCACTCAATATATTTTAGTTAGAATTACCCCAGCTTCTAATGCCTGATTTAAATTACGATAAGGAATTATATACTTCTGCAAAAGGAGGTGGATCTTTATGTTTATGTGAAGACGCTGAGGATATTTTAAATTAACCTCTAAAAAATATTCCGTTAAAGAATCATCGGCTACGCTCATAACATTAAAATTGTTACAATTTTCTACCAACTTAAATCAACTGTAAGAAGTACTGACTCATAGGACACCCATAAATATCGTTAGCATCTAAATAAATAAGTAAATAAGGCTTTTGTATTTTTTGTTTTCTTAAATCAACAACCTACTGGTGAAATCTAGCTAAAAGCTATTCTATTTAACCAGCAGATTATGGTAGCTTATTATAAATTAAACATTTACGTGCAATCTAATATTAAATTATGGTTTTAGGTATCTAGCCAGGAGAATTTAGGTTGAATTATTGCATTATGAATAATACAAGTGTTTCTTGAACGACGCATTAAACTCTTTATAATTTAAGCATATATTGGTAGTATACTGGGATCATAATTTGACTCTATGTATTTATTGTTCACTTCCGAATATCGGTTACTGTATTGTGATATTCCACCCCTTATGTCCATTTCTATGAAAAGCAGCGTGTCTAGATCTTTTAAAATTTTTAATTTACAGCGAGTATAGTTTAGCATACAATCCCACGAAGGTCCGGTTAATACATAATAGTACGCCGCATCTAATTGATATGTGTTAAGACAAATTTCGGAACTGTTCAAATAGATCAGTTAAAAGCATAATATCCGTTTTTAAATATAAGAGCGAATACTCTCCTAAATTGCTAATATTAAACATATGCCAAACTTTTTGCGCGTGCTTATACTCATCGCCTATATTTGAATCATTTAGTTTGTTATAAAAAATTCGATTACCGGTAGTTCGGGGGAGTTTAATTTTTTAAACGAATCTATAAAATCGGCGGGAAACACCCCTTTTCTTTTCAATAATTGTATCTTTTCACCAACGTAATTTAAAAATTCAGTTTTTAAGTTAGGATAATCCATTAAATAGGTACTTACCATACCCAAGCTCGAGGCTATAAACCTAAAGGAATCAATAAATCTAAATTTTATAGTCGTATTTTTGTTCTTAATTGTAAATGGTGTATACGTTACATTATGAATCACCAATACGGTAATTTTTGGCCCAATTTTCTAAGATCTCTAATAATAAAGTGTGCATCGTAACGAGCTAGATTGTGGAAAATAATCGGAATTACGAAAGAATTTTTAAATTTTAAATTACAAGTCTCTTATAATCGTGCTCTTTTTATAGAAATATTTACGTTTTTGTCGCCTCATTTAAAGAGATGACAGGAGTATTCATAGGAGCGGTACTTTTTAATTCATATTATGTAAGTTGTGCAATGCACTGTATCCGTCCTGCAAACCACCTCGATATGCACTATAACGGAAAGTAATCATAAGAACACTTAAAGTAATAGCCCGAATTAAATGCCATATGGTTTTGATATTTAGCTGTCCTTAGATACCGATTGATTTCCCTTATAGGCTTAAGAATGGATTCAAAATCTGCGTAAACTATAAATCGAGTTTTTATTTTATTCATCTAATTTTTAAATTCTATATGATTATATATGGAAAAGATATTTTGCAGTTATTTAATTTTTGGCAATATTCTAAATGCTCATTCAGTTTAATTGGGTGAAAAAATAATTTAGACACCTACCGCAAATAAACATTTTACTTTCACGTATTGACAATTGATTAGATAGTAATCTCGACAAATTTTTTATTAAAAAATAATGAAACTTTACTTCACAACCATTATGAGCGTTAGTACTAGCATCACTACTATTATTTGGATTATACTTGAGAAAATATTTGTTGGCAATTAGAGACAAGTTAAATTGTGTAGATATTTTAGTTCTTGTTAATCGTGTTGGCACTACTTGATATTTATCAATTTGAACTTCTAATGTGTAAATGTTTATAGAAACTTATTTTATTTTTCAAATCTTTCAATATCGTTAAGCGTAACGGGAAAGTCAATGTTGGTAAAATTTGGAACCGAATTATAATGTAGATATGATATAGTCTTATCAGAGCGCACACTTGTAGGATATAGATCTGATACTACTGACCAAGCAAAACAGGCATTATCATTATAATTTTTAATATTTATACATGCATGTTTTTAGCAATGTATTCCAGAAGCCTAACAAATGATGACCCATTAACCAGCCTCGACGTGTATTTATTTACAATTATTTCTATATTTACTTTATTTTATTTTTTACTTTTAACTACTTTTGTAGTTTTATAAAAGGGACGCAGTCCTGTTTTCGCTGCAATAAGTATTTCTGATTTAGTGGTGATTGCATATTAATGCATAGCACAGTAGAGAGGTAATTTTTTAATTAATTAATTGTAAATAAATATATCTTGTGCATTACTTTAATTTCGTTTTACAGACCTAAACTCCTAACCTAGTGATGCCAATTCCAACTATGCCGCCGCTGTCACCTACATTTATTAATTTATTCACATCTATACCGCACCTGGTGATACCAATGCCAACTATGCCGCTGGCTAAAGATATTTCAATAAAATTAACAATAATTAATAACGAAGTAATTTCTAAGTATGTTTATTATAAAGAAAGTATAATAAAAACTGCTATATTATAAGTCGAGACCTTTCATTCCAATACCCACAACCTATAAGTTTTCTATTTTGCACATTTTGAACTTACCACCATAAGTTACGTGATATTTAACCAAGTCACTTAACCTCAGATAACCCATGGATTTAAAAATTTTAAGTTATCCGAGACCTTTACCCAAAACTTACAATTTCTAACGTTAGATGGCGTTTAACAATTACAAGTCTTAAAATTGCGCTAGAAACTACGTCACTTGCATGGCTTCACGGGACCCCAGAAGCACCTAGAAACGCAGGCCCACGGACTGAAGATGGGGCCCCAGACCGCAGTCATATTGCAGCCCTACATGATGGAATTGGGGTCCCGGAGTATCTTAAATATGCGCACCCCTACAGATGGGACCCCGCCGACATAGCCTTTTAGATGCCCTACACCGAACTCCACCGGAGTACTCCTCCCAGAGACACTTATCGCTATCTTGGGGTCCAGTTCCGGTCTATACCCGACGTTATTCTTCTACTTATATAACTTTAAATGGTAACAAATTCTTTTCGAAGTAGTTTTTCAAGAAAATAATGGCTTATATAAGAATTAACATAATTTGATGAAATTTGGGCAACTTACAATACGTAGTGACTGTTATTGCCTATATGCCGTTTAAGATTTTTGCACTCTTAAAGTAAGATTGTGATTTTAAAGGAGTTAGAACAGTTGTAATTTAAAATTAATTAACTCTAAAAGTGATAACAAAAATAAATTCAGTACTATAGTTTACGAACAAGTATTATTAAACTATTATACAAATATGCTTGCAGAAGGTCGCAAGTAAAGTGTATACACCTATGAAATTCCGTTTTATTCCTTTTCATCTACCAATGTGAATACTTTCTATCCCCTGCACATAATCAAGTTTAGTTTTAGGTTTAATGGTTAGTCTCGTACAAAATTATTGGTACTTACAACCACAACAATATAGACTACGAACCTAGCCCAATTTCGACATTGAGTTTTACCGGACGCATTATCGTAGCCTTGCTTTGCAGTATTCCAGGGTTGGCAAAGAAGCGTTATAAAACTAAGAAAGGGAAAGGTTAGAATTAAAATTAAATCCTCAAACAGGAAATGGCGAGATAAATAAATCGAACCAGAACAATATCTTAGAACCGCATACAAATCCTGAACAAATGAAAAAGATCTGAGCACATCTATTAAGGCCGATGGGCTCAAAACCTACAAAATGTGAAATATTAAACCTTTTCGCTCAGTACATTCTAAGAGAGGTCATGAATTTAGTTTATTCAGGTAACCGGATGAGAAAATAATCAATGTTGGGCGACGAAGAGTAGGCATCGCCACACACGCTTGTAGATATTTGGTGCAGGATCGTAAGAGATCAGGACGCCAATCGATTGTTATGGTAGTAGTAAGGGTGCGCCAGATCGTGATCGAAACGAACTACTTAAGGATTCGAATGAGTTCTCTCTAAAGTTAACAAAAGCGCAATCATTGAATTGATAGTTTGTATTTCGGCTATAATCGTTAATTTCTGAATTATCTCCAGTGACATGTGATATGTGGGTTACTACCTTGAGTCGGCTAAATCGTAGGGGTTTGCGAAATTGGTCACAGGATAGATCTTTGGTTTACACTGTACACTGGTATTAACTAACCCGAAGCAGGATCGCCAACTGATTGATTATTACCCACGTAAGTAGATGACTTATTTGATTCTAAAATAAGTAATACAGTAAATTCTTTATTTTACATATCTGTTTGGATCAGTAATTCTGATATTGATAGGAATAACAAATATTTCAAATTAGTAAACTCAAAGATACTCCACGTTATAACCCTTAGCAGTTAACAGCTTAGGTTGCTTAAGGTTTAGTAGCAATTGAGCACTAAACGGTTTCAGACAATCGGAGGAAACGCTTAGCCTTGCATGAACAGCGCCGAATATAAGGAAATAATCCGACCTAGTTAACGTAACTAATGCCTTCCCACGGGGCAACCAAGTATGATAGACGATCTTGGCTATACTGATTGTGAGTGAGTTAAAACAGGCTAATACAGCAGCCTTGGAATAGCCAATAAGACCGTTAGTGTCGACGTAAACCGTTTAATTTAAAGAAAATAAAGTTTATGCATGACATGTAATATAATTCTTTAATAACGTACCCACAAAGTTCCCGAAATGGCGCAAGAGAGAAAAAAATGTTAACGTACAGATTTGTGACAGCGTTTTTTGCAGAATTTTTTCAGATCATTGAAATAAAAAAAAATGTATGACTACAAGGTAAAATAAGGATAACTTCCACGTAATTCCATTCCAATGGAACCTTAATCAAATTTGATGTATTTATTTCAATTTCCAACACAATACTGAGTATTACAACTTGTGTACAAATTCTTAATTAGTAATTAAGAATCTATTATCCATCTTTACAATCTTCACATTTTAAATAGTTGTGAGTTTTTACGTTCATTGTTGAAAGGGTTGTTCAAATTTTACGCTAGCTTAAAATTAGTGATACATTTTTAATAAGCTTGAATGAATATATAGACATCCTATAAGCAGTAACAAGTAGTGTAATTGAATGCGATGGTTCAATATATACAAAAAATTGTATCTACTTTGAAAGAAAGGTAGCTAATAAAAATGTTGATAAATTTTCTAAAAAGTTTTCCTGCCTACATTAAGTAATATAAAGTGTTAGCCTATAAAGCAGCATAGTTTCCTTCCTTATTGCGTAATTGGGATTAAAAGTTAGATTATTTTACATGTACAATTTTTATCTAAAAGATTTTTCAGTAAAACTAAGTTATGTTTCTTAGATACATTTATTTGTAATGCTGAGATAAGAAACACGAAATTGACTAAGATATGTAAGACATCAATTCATATTTTGTCTCTGACATTGATTATAAATAATGTTGATTTAGAAAGTATTTATATGTACAAAATATAAAAGTTCCTCTCGATATTACAAAATAGCTTACTACGTAAAAGGTATTTCAGATGTCAATTACTTTAAATGCTCTTAATGTAATTTTAGCAAAGTATATGATTATTAAATAAATCGATCTACGTAGGCAAATGGAAAATTATAAACCGTGTTTAATTTCCAAGTTAATATAAAATAAATACAGTTTTTTAGATTAGGTGTGTTTAGTTTATAGTATTCCTGATAAACTATAGTAGCGAAACTATGTAAAATCAACCATTTATGTTGTAAAATAAAATAGTTATCGGTACATTCTCTCCCCCACTACAGTTTTCAAAGTTTTATTTTCGTTGTTTGATATAACGTGTATGAGATAATCATAATCGAAACAGTAACATTTTTAAAAAAGTTTGTCTTGGACGGGGATCGAACCCGCGATTTCCGATTAAATCCTTATGTGTTCGATCCCCGGCCTAGGAAAATTTTCCTAAAAATGGTACTGCTCCGATTATGATCATCGCATTCACATTATCTCATTTGCATTAGTTTCTACCAACGCATGAGTAGTTCGAGCTGTATAATTAAATTTATACAACTTTTAAATATAATTAATTTATATTGTATGTTCACAGTTTATAGTGTTTCATTGTTAAATATTGCTTAGAAAACTTTACTTTATTGTATAGGATTACATTTTTGATAATATTTTAATCCTTAAAGCGGTACAGAAATTTAAGTTTATAGTTAGTTAAGCAGAAACAGCAGAACATATGCAAAAAAAAACCGGAGCGTCTATTCCTCCATAAAAGGTTAATTTTAATTTTGCCCAAATTTAACAACAGCCGAAGAACTATGATATCTTAAATTTTTGTAGGTCTTAAAGTAACGGAGGAAATGGTCTGCAGATGTTAGCTGTATAAATAAATTTAAACATTAAAACATTTAAATTGTTCGTTTAGTAAACGTATTCAATAAGTTTCAACAAAAATTAATAATAAGTTGCTATACAGTATTCAACAATACAAATCTATTTAAATTATTTTCTAACATTAACAATTTAGATCAAAATTCAAATTATAAAAATATAAGCTGCCTTTTATAATAATATTACTCGACCTTTTACAACTTTTTAGTAAAAAATTAACCTTGGCTATTACTGTGAAATAAATTTTAAACTGTTGGCACAATACGGCTATAATCCTCTTTAAAGATATTGATAATATTAACTGAAACAGGCAGCGATATATCTGGCCTTGACGCAAATAAAATTACTCCGACAAACCAATTTTGATTCAAGAAATTAAGAATAGTCACTTATCCTTTCAAACGAAGAGGCTGCAATATCAGCTTCAAACAATTTTCTTAAATTGAGACTTTAAAATAGCATTGTAATCCAACAATCGTTCCAATAGAATTTTGTTTTCTAAGTAAAAATAGAACCTATCTCGGAAAGGGAATATATAATGAAAATTACCATCCAGAATTCACCAAAAAATTATAAAAGAAACGTATCTGAAAGATACCCTCAAACATGGGTTCTATATAAAAAATAAAAACTACTCACTCTTTTGTTGTTAAACTGAATGCTGCAAGCCAGCTACTGTAAAAGTAGCCCCTCGTATAACATAAATATCGCGATTTTAAAAACTGATACAGTTTAACGCGTTTTAATGTTATTAATAATCAAGTTCAAAGAGACAATATAAGAGACTTTAGAAACTCCCGAAGTACGGGAAACATTTCGTAATTAAAATAATTAGTTATATATTAATAAAAATGTTTGTGAATCCAGTAGCTTGTCCAATTGGAATTAAACAAACTATAAATACTATATTTAGATAAAATAAGTTAATTCTATGTATTGAATAACATTGAATATTTTTAAATATTATTGCGCAACATGTCGCAAGTTCGATTACAATAAATTATTGCGAAGCGTCAGAAAGAAAGAGCAACCAAATTCACACGTGTGAAATAAAGACACCGCTACACCGAATTGGTATAAATGAAGCCATTCTGAAAGGCTTAAGACATTTAGATTTCGATTGTCAAATCGGAGACATCGAGTTGCATCTTCGTGGTGGGGCTCATATAGTAAACGAACCTTTAATTTAAAATATATATCCAAGCCTACAAACATAGTTTGCACTCAGAAGTTTGTCGATGTTACCTCCTTCACCGATCGTGTCCTGTTGCTAGGGAAACGAGCACCTTCAATGAAAGATATTTATCATCCTCCAGTTAAATAGTTGCTTGTGCTATAAGATGACTGAAGTACCCCGAAAGTCGCCGTTATTAGTTGAGCGTGGCCGTCTTAATTTGCTGCGGCAGTTGCCAGTACGAGTCGGCAGACTGTTCTGATCAACCCGCTTCGGAATCGTGACGCGAGCTTTAGTTGCTTGTGCCACAACAGATTGCGTTTCGAAGCATTCAGATTGCAAAAGAAAATGTAACAGGTGTACATAAATCGTTAGGTCGATTGTAAACAGTTTTGTGTATCAACGTAAGAAATACTGACACAAGATCCGTTATTTAGACAATTTCCAAAAGCATTCTAGGATTTGTTTAAGGCATCTAGAAATTAATTACCGTTAGTAGTAAGCTTCCTCACGAGAAGCGTTAATTAATTTCAGTAATGCTAATCCAGTAGTATCATCCGACCGTCGTTAAAGTTAATAATAGCCGAGACTAACTGATTTCCATCAGTAATAATGAAATGCATTTGTTAATTGAACTTAGCGTAGTAAAGCTTAATACTTAATTGTCATTGTTGTAGATGCAAACAATAGTTAAGCAATCACATAGTTTCATTAATTTCGCTTTGTATATATTTGTTTTAGTATTAGATGCCTAGAAAATAGTTGCATAATTATTTAAACCGTTTATTAATATTTTGTGTGTACATATTGTTACCCTGTAATTAATCATTCAGTTATTTTTATCAGAACAATATATGACTTATGAAGGTTTATTGCCTTACTATTTACTAACTAATCTAGCTAGGTACAAACAATAAAGTCCGACTTCATCTAAGTCCCGTAAAACAAACCTACCCTTCACGACAACTACATGAACCAGCAAAATATAAATAGTTTTTCCCTGCGACGTAATTAACTAGTAGCACTACTAGCATTAAATAAAAGTTAAAATTCACAATTTAAATATTAAAGGACCAATGTTCGCTTTAGCAAACGCTTGCTAGAGAAATACTTGCGGCCGTTCATCACGGTCAAAACCTCGTACCGCGTAGCTCCAAATTAACTTGATAAAAATTATAAAAAATTAGGCTTAAACTGCCCTCTAAATAAACTTAAAAAACTATCGCTGCTAACATTAATATGAAGACACTAATTAAAACAAAACACACCTAGGACAAAGTACCCACTGGTGTATGAATTAAATGTTAACAACCAACAATAAATTAGAAATCACTTTATGCATTTAAGTATCAAATAAAATACAAGCAAATTACTGCAAAAGAAAATTAAATTATCTTTAAAATTAATCGTAAGGAGAAATAAACGGTACGGATTTTCCAAGCCGTAACACAGTACGTGATTTCGCATAAGCAGCACAATATGTATTAAACTGCATGCTGTTGGATTGTTTAGTTTTGTCAACCGACTGACAGCCAATACAATTAAAACTACAATAAATAAATAAATGAAAACCTTGTAAAACTGTAATAACTTAATGTTTTATAGCATTTTAAAACTGTGCTATGGCCAGCCACATAACTACCATAGCTTGATTATCAAAGGAATAATCTTTTGTTTCTTAAAACGTTATATTGAATTTTATAAAAATTTTTACAAGAATATCAAGAGTATATCTCAACATTTCGTGAACCGATTCCGTCCAAAATCTAACAATTTCTTAATACAGCGGGTTCCCCAGCAATACCTCGTATCTACAATTTTTGAAAAATTGAGTTTGGTATAGTTTTAAAATTATTCATTAGAATGTAGCAATTTAGAAAATCACATGTCTCATCCAAAAATCGTATTTAAATTTCTTCCGCTTAATACGTATCGCAAAATTATTGCACAACTCCTACCTTATAAATTATAACGGTAAATTCCTACCGTGGACAACGTGTTCCAGTCTTTTAGCTTCATTTTGATTAAATATAATAATGGCCCAGTTGCACACTCGCACATATGTATATGCAACACTATGTTTAATCTAATTTCTAGAAAATTTCAGCGGTAATAATCTTCAACAAAATTAGTGATATCGTTTCGGCTACAGTATACTTGTTAGATTTGTAAGGAATAGTACAATTATGAATTGAAATCGAAAATTTAGAGGGTAATTTGATGATTATATAGCTTTAACTTCAACGGATATAATTTATTACGATGCATTAATTTTTAAAACTTTAGAAGTTGACCTTGAACTTACGGAATAAAATTTTGTAGCCAAAATGTGTTAATTAGATTCCATACTGGTACTCCAGAGATTTTGTTAACTTTCGTTTCCTAAATTTGGAAGCAAAATAGAAAACTGTCGGTTAAATAACGAAGAGCCAGCAGTCAAATAACCACCAAATATGATTCCAAATGACTATAGGACATAAAGGCGGCCGAAAACCTTGCTTTCTAACGCCTCGTTTTAGAATACTTACAAATCAAATGGTATCAAAATTTTGAGAAATCGTCCAACAGAGAATTAGAGATGCACTGCTATTAGCTGGATGTACTAAAAAAAGTCTAACAATGCAACAGGTAACCATGACACTGAAAAGTACTAAAATACGAAGTATGAAAAATAACGGGGCTGCCTTGATTACAAAATTGTATTAAAGAAAAGTATAACAACATGGCCTTCCGTTCAAAACAGTTCCATTTATGGAAATAGTGGTGTAGTTGACTAACTGCTTAAACAGTTCTGCCATTTCCCTTTTCACATCCTCAGAACTTTCAAAACGGGTCCCCTTAAGCTTACTTTTAATTTGGGAAATAAGAAAAAGTCGCTTAATGCAAGATCAGGCGAATATGGAGGGTGTTGCAAGAAACATGAACAGGAACGTCTACCTAATGTATCATTCATTGATTTGTCCATAGCTTAGGAGGGATCTTTCCTTCCATTGCTTTAAATTTATACATAATAGTGCTGGTTATCTATCTTACCTTCAGGAGATTATTTAACTAGTAGAACCCAGGACACACAGTACACAGAACATCAGATAAAGCAGTACGAGTTGCTTTAGTCTCAGATTTGCTTATTAGGATTTTGTGTTACTCTGAGAGGGTCTGATAACTTCTAACGTTAGTCGTGCTGGAAGATCAACATTTCATAGCACGTAATAACAGAATTTAAGAAATCTGGATGTCAAAATTTTGAAACTTCGGATTTCTAATAGAGTGAAAAATGTTCTTAGGAACAATTATAGCACAGGCCTTTAACATTTTTAGACGATTGTGTAAAAGTGTACTACAATTCTCCTTTCGATATCTGCTGATATCTCAGCAAACATTCTAACAATTTCTCAAACCTTTTCGACATTTATATCATTTGTCACGGAGATTGGGTAACCTGGTTTCTGCTCTGATAGCAGTAGATGTTCTGATCCCCCCAAAAACACACGACCAATATATGCAACCAATCTTATGAACTCTTTGGGTGTAAAATAAGTTTCGATAATATTGCTGTGTAATTTCCCTAAAAACTGTATATTGACTTGTGCAATATTTAAGGCTAATATAGTGTTTGGCAAAACGATATAACACTAATATAGATATTATTCAATAATTCAGTCATGAATTAGAATAACAATTAAAAATGCTAATTTCTGACAGTTGAAATTCTATACATAACTGCATAGTTACCCCTGCCAGGAAATGGTTCAGGCAACCTGATTAGTGTGATTATTTAAAGGTCATACCGTGTATTGCTTAACCACTGATTAGTTCTTGGGAATGATCTTTCTCCAATATATTTTCGAATGCTTAAATATATAAACTACACCTAAGTAGTACTGAAAATGTGAGACACAAAATATGCATCAGTTCAAGAAATAAGTCAGACCTCCATTGCTGATATAAAAATAAGGTAATCATAGGAACAAGAACTCCAACAACATGATTGTGAGATAATATGTTATCCTCCCGTCATCGAATAAAGACGTGATGATACAGAAACTATAAATGTTAACGATGCTCTAAAATGTAGTTGACTCAAAATTAGTACGATCAGTATAGAGTATAGAATAGAAAAGTGTTCCGAAATATATCTAACATCACTGATGATTTACATAAGGGATACTACACGAAATGAAAATAGCGTTTTCCAAAACCATTCTGCAGAAAAATTCTCAAATAAAATCTCAATGATTCCGCTGTTGCCCACTTAGAAGCCACTCAGGTCATAAACCAAATATAAGAGAATTATTTCTGGTTAGCATCCCAAAGAAGCGTCGGCAAGTAAATCAAAGCGAGCAGTAGTTGCCAACATTAGAAAGTAAGTCAACACAAGCCCACAGGAAAAATCAAATGGCGTCAAATAGAGATACCGTGACGCATAATCGGTACAGACTTACACAATTCACTCACCAAGATACCAGACAGTTTTTCAAGATATGTTCAGCAAGTGGGTGGAAATGATACCTCTTCGTAGAATAACCACGGCCACAGTAATTGAAGTTCAAAAAAAGAAAATCACTTGTCGATACGGCATTATGGATAGGTAATAACTGATAATAATACCCAATAATCTAATAAATTATTTTGAGAACTACCGAAGGCATGTATGATTTGCATCATCGAATTCCGTCGTGTACATCCCAATCTAACCACTTGGAAAGAACAAACAAAGCAATCCTCACATCTGTTCTATAATTTACTCCTAACCACAGAGAGATTGGTATAGTTACCTTATATAGATTTGTTTTCCTATAAACTTCGCCAAACAAGAATCTACTGTTAAACTTAAGCTGAGAGTTAAATCGCACACAAATCATCAACATGAGTTATATGAAATATAATTTGAGATTTCCGAATAAGTAAAACAGTTGAAGCGCGTCAAAGGAATACAAGCATTAACTTATGTTTACAACTTATTTTGGCACCCTTGAGACTAAGACACCATATTTAGTCACTTGTTTCCATGAGAAAAGCGACACTTTAAATCTAAAGGGATTAAAATTTTACTTTAGTACCAAGGGAGATAAAGTTAATTTAATCTTGTATGAACAATGTAAATACATGTCAACAACAAAAATTAACCAATGAAAATTCTACATTTCTGAAGCCGTTGCTAGAGCACTTCGTAAGTAAAATTTAAATGGCATTTGCCGTGAAACATATATTAATAAATCGAATAATTTTCCAAAGTTAAAATCATGCAGTTTTACTTTCTCCGACCCTTTTGATTTCGAATTATCGAAAATTGCAAAAGATAATATATATATATATATATATATATATAATATATATATATAGATAGTGGTTTTTACTCTCTTGATGGATAATTCCTCTCTCGGGATTGCAAGAGGCATTTTAATTCTCTGGCATATAATATACCATTATTCAGTTGTTTATTATAATTGTTTGTAAGAAAGTAAGACAGAAGATAAGTGATGATGTATCCAAAGAATATTTGGGAACAAACTCGTAAATCATCCTATTACTTGTTAACCTAAACCCCAGGAGTAGTAATTGTAGAAGATTAAAACCCGGGATCATGTGTATTATTCACCTCAATCCTAAAAATACACTTATCAGTGAAATTTTCTAATACTCTAAGAAATACTTAAATAATTAATTAGCATACAAGAATTTCAACAGATGACAATTCTAGTTTGGTTTGGAAGCGCATTATCATGTTACAAAGGCAATAAGTAAATTTAATTCTGTTAAATTATGAAAAATTCGTTCACACACTAATAATGTCCAAAGTATAATTGTTTATATATATATATATATACACACACACACCGTGTCCCAAAAGTGTGGAATATCGTATACATCTCGGTAAATATCAATTTTATGGAAAAATGTTTCAAATAAAAGTTATTTTGGATTTAATTGTCCATTATAAACCAATACCTACGTATTGTTTTGTTTTAAAACAAAAGCGCATCAGAAAACAATTGAATTTTTTTAAATGACAAGCTATCTATGCAGCATAACTATTTGACAGAGAATTTTATTATCTTTCCAACGGTGTAAAATATTACTACACTTAAATGAGAAAAAGTTTGAGAAAAATGTGAAAAACTGATTACAGGTGTATTTCAATAATGCTTATTAATCTAGTTATCTTATCTGTCAACATTAATTGTTTAA
>JAHWXV010095078.1:0-15013 GCA_024586415.1 Phrixothrix hirtus
ACTTTGTGGGTTCATTATTATTGTAAAAATATTAAATGTATTTTTTGTTTTAATTCTGGTATTACAATAAATATTATTATTATTATTATTATTATTATTTGTGTTATCACCTCAAGTACCAATTTTGCTTTCTAACATGATATAAATATTAAATGTATATTTGATATGTGGATTTATTATTATTATATTCCTATATTATTATATTTTGTTTTATTTATATTTTAATTTATGTTATCACCCTAAGTACTAGTTTCCAGCCACTAAAATTATCAAAAATTAACATTTTGCATAAACAAGTAATGTACTTTGCCACCGTGACATCAGCTGGCTTCACTAATGTAAGAGTATAAGTATATGAAGTTTGGTATCGAGTTATTATAATACATCCATGGTAAATACTTACATAATTATTTTGAATCCATCATTATTATTTTGTATATATTTTTACCGTGTAATTAATCATTCAGTTAGTTTTATTAAAACAACATATGACTTATGAAGGTTTATTGTCTTATTATTTACATACTAACCTAGCTAGGTACGAACAACAAAGTCCGCTTTCATCTAAGACATGTAAAGAAGCAACCAGTCGGCATGGCGACTACCTGGGAAAGCAAAATATAAATAAGCTTTTCCTGCGACGTAATTAAATAAAACCGTAACGTCATAAACATTTAACTGAACTTAGGAGAAACTTGTCATTGCAGCTTTTACTTATTGATATACATCACCATTGTCTTATAATTTTAACCTTGATCATTCTAATTCGAACTGTTACTTTGCGAATTTTCAGTTGCAGCAACACCTCGATACATGAAAAATTCATGAATTTGGTGGATGACCTAAACCCTAGGAAGTTCCAAAGAACTTAGGTTAATAAGTAAGACAAAGGACCACGTGTAAAAATATTAAGAATATTTCATTTTGTAATTTACAGTTTATAAAGTGCACAATTACAATTTGAATTGCTGCTGAAACGACTTCATCAAATGTGTTATTTCTTTATGATCGTTGTCTTTTGCAATATAAGAATCGGATCGAACGAAGCAATTCTCCATAGAAAAGATAAATTTAAATGCTACAGTCTTGCCTACTCGACATATTCAATACCCTGATTTGTAATTGCAATAAATTCTAGGGCCCTTTATAAATACGATTATTAGATTCACATCACGCCTTACATTCGCGCGTTACACAAACCACAAAAAGCCTTAAAGAGACCCTAGACGAGGAATAGGAACTCTTACGAGTAGGTCTGCCATTTCTCTAAATAACTTATACTCTCTATCGTTACAACTTATGAATAATTATGTTTACTTCAGCAGTGTTTAATTCCATAATTAGAGTTTGGTACAGTTAAATTCATAATTAATGCACATAATATTTAACAGACAGGAATACTTCATATAACGGTTTCATATTCTAAGGACTAAAAGAATCGGACTTAAAAGTTAATACTCCAAACTTAGTGAGTTTGTAACAGAACTACTCCACTTTTAGAATATATGCACAAATTTACCTTATAGATCGATTTTAAAATGTTTCTAACATGCACATCAAAAATTGCACTTATTGTCTCATGCTTTGTATTAATTTTCCTTTGATTTCTTATTCAATATTATTTTATACAATCCTGGAGTAATTTCTTTACAAATCTTAATTATTCACACTAAAGATCTGATTACACATTTCGAAAATGACTTTAATGGTAAGCAAAGTAAACCTGTGCATTTTAATTTTCAATGAAATTACAGCACAAAACACTGTATTCGTAGTAATAGTTTTGCCGAATTCTTAAATAAATTAATGAATTAGTGTGAACCTAATCGCTATAAAAGAATTAGAATATTTTGTCATTTACGTATTTAGGCAAGATCATTCATAACTAATATATAACAGCTATTGTTAGTGATATAATGATACTGTTATATGACGAGTGAAAACGTTAAATAATTTTTTGTGCCTCCGTCCATAAATGTCGATTTTCTGGTCGTTATTTGCGGCCAGAAAGTTATTGTTTGAAGGCCTAGGCTAGCAAAAAAGTTACTAACTAGCCTTTGCCGGCCTAGGCCGGTAAAAATATGACTAAAAATGTCACCATATTTCTTACTAAATAGTTGTCACCTTGACAAAAGAAATACATTTTTAGGTTATTTTACAATCACAGTTTAATAATTTGAATTTTAATTTTATAAATACCTAAGCGATTAATAACCATATTCCTGAATGATAACCAATATAAATTGATTTTCTATGTTAATGTTATATTTTTGGTTATAGGTATGCCAACATTGTTTGTTTCAACCTTAAATTCCTAAAATTCCTAAAATTCGTATACATTAAAAAATTGGTACTAAAAAATAGTTCATTTCGAAAAATCGTCTTTATATACCAAAATTATACAAAAGTCGGCACAAAAAATTTTGTGTATCACACGTCCAGAAAAGCTTCTGCAAATACTCGTAATTTGCAGGCCTCGGCCTGTAAACATACTCGTACTTGCAAAAGCTAACTTTTTGGCCTTGTGATACAAATAATTATTTTATTAGAACGCGATAATATTTTAAAACGACTAAAATAATCATTAACATAAACTATGATTATTTAGTAATTTAATTTGAGGATGAGACAATCGACTCCTATCTATTAAATAAAATTAGTATTTGCTAATTTTGTGTATTTTCCCTGTAAGTGTTATAATTAGTTTGAATTTAATAAATTAAATATGTTTACCTGTTTATTTTAAACCTTTTAATCAAAACAATGGGAACATTATTGTTATTGTAATTATCCATTAGTGGATGATTGATTGTTATTTTTATTTAACTTTGTTTAAATTCCCTGATTGAATAGCTTAATTTGGCAAAAAAGCTGCTAGGGTAGTGTTTAAAATTTTTAATTTTCCAGAAGATCACAATCATTTAACTTGGTTTAATACTAAAATATTTTTACTATATTCCCATTTTTAACGTTATTACTTATTTGGAGATATCTAAAATAATTTATTTCAATTTATAGTAAGATATTATACGATAAAGTAGACGATATTTTCGGTTCGTATTATAAATTATTTAAAAATCAATATTTTGTGATAGAATTCCTTAGATATTCCAAACTTAAAGCAAAATGAGTAATTACTACGGTTAAAAAATATGTCATTAACCGCTTAGAATGTATATAGGTGATGTGCATTTAATTCGAATTTAACTGTACCTAATATTAAGTTGTTAAAGATTCGTATTCGTTGGATACATAATGTATAGGGTTAGAGTTACAGTAGTAATTAGCAAAGATGAGCTTTATGTCATAGTTGTGCATCAAATGAATTAAGATTTTACTTGATGGTCAAATCAGCATTAGTTTCAGTTACAATAAACTTAACCTAACTTCTGCATCTTCTAGATGTGCGTTTATGAACGAATATTTTTATATCCATACAATAAATATTCAATGAACGTCTTCAATAACAATGTAAGTACTTCAGAAATGTTATTGGTAAGTTAAATATAATATTTATAGTAATACCTAACAATAGTATTTGCTTTTAGGATTATCCTTAACTTACCTTTGCGTTAGCCCGAGTTTTTTGAGATTTTAGGAACGAAACTTTAGCGAATGTATTTAAAATTTGTGATCATTGTTGTTGGTTTGTTGTTTTCATTTGAACGACACCACTTTAAATTTGGAAAACTGCTAATTAACTTAGATATTTATTAAGTGAAGTAGTATTTATTGACAATGTAATGTTAAAAACTTTTGTTTCAAAATTTATATTAAAATAATTTTAAACCATGTACATGTTCCAATGTGTGAAATGAGTTTTAGACTCATTAAGAGTGCGGGACCTGCGGTTAAAGTTTGTTTAATTACTTTTACACCTGCGAACATATAGTTGTTTATTTGTAATGGATACTTAATATGGAGATTAAATTTTATAAATCTTCTACATAATGCTTTTAATACCTATATAATATAGCAAAATGGTTTATTTATATTTAATTATGCTACATGCAACAGAATACAATATTCAAATTTGAAATAATAAAAGTAAACATCTATATTTTCAATTGACACACTATGAAGATCTGATTACAATATTCTGAATACGTTGCTTGCCACAGTGAAGTCAGTAAACATAACCCCCATTCTAAATCTGTCGGACACAATTGTTGTATCTACTCCAAGAGCATCTGCTACACGCTATTAAAATATACTATCTTATAATGGAATTATGTGACGACTGTATGCTTTTCTGTATTTAAAACAATTCGATAAATTTAATAATAGTTACTGGAACTCGCTTTACAGCTTTTACCACATATAGACACCAAGAGTGATTTTAAAAATACTGTTTTCAAACATATACATTAACCATAGGAAGCAACTTAGTTTATATATTGAATCAAAACGTTATATTTATACATTATCGACAATTCTAGTCAAATTACAGTTAAAACATGCCTATAATTTAATCTTAAATATTTTATCTCTTTCTATTTCATGTGCATCTAATAAGCGTGTCTATTGAGAATCGCCTTTAAAGCACATGCCATGTATAATTTCTTCTTTGTTTGTTCTATTGGTATGGTATTCATAATTATTGTTCGACTGCCTTTACTAGTTACAGTTATCTATGTTGTAGAGCTTTTTGCATGATTTCAATTGCACACTAATGTCTGCATTGAATAGGTTAGTTTCGCTGTCTAAGACATACTGGTATTGAAGCGTGCTGGTTTTAACTTGATGACCCCAAGGTGTGGCTGCAATTGACGTTGCACCACAACAGGCGTTGCGACTCTACATAGTCACTTTGAAAGTTAACCAACAAATTTTGATGTTCATCAAACCATTGTATCTGATTGATAATTTATTTCTACGTAAACGTATGAAATTTCAAAATTGCCCAACTATGCGTTTATTTATTAGAACAAAATATGTTCAGAGAAATGTCATTTTCACTCGTGTTTTAGAAACACGATTTAAATAATTAATTAATAAAATAGTGTCTATCCGCGAAAACCAATATATAACGTATATAAGAAAATGGGAGTTATGCTACGGTGTAACCAACGAATAAAGGATGGTGGCCTAAACACACAACGTTGTATCCAAATTGACCAACCATGATGGTGATGTTGACATGTTGTGCTTATGTATTAAAAATGTCAACTTTCACTAATTTAACATTGTGAAATATGAAAAAATATACAAATCAAATAAATGACACAGACAAGAAGTACCCAAAGTACAAAAGTTGTTCCAAAGGGACCAGCCATGATGGCGGCGTTAAATTTTCTTATTTCTTAAGAACGTAAAGTTTCACAAATTTAGCATAATGAAATACATATGCGTCGAAATACATTATTATGCATACACAGTAAGCAAATAAATTACAAATACAATTAAAAACAACTAGACACACGCGCATACCGTAAGCTTGGTATACAGAGGTGCTTCCTTAGTTTTCTTTATTTGCTGAGTGTAACGCATTTTCGCCGTTGTTCTGCTAATTGGCAATGAGTTTATAATGAAAAAACACTACCTACTAAGGTTTCCTTATTTTAACTTGTTCTATGACTTATTACAAAGGAAAATACATTAACATACAATATATAGAAGATACAAAGATTGTTTGATTGTTGATTGTTTGATAACATACGATAAAATAGTGATTGTCCAAATTAACTATTTTCAAAGGCTGAGCGAACTAAATGTCGTAACAACTGGTGGGAGGTAGCGTTGAGTGTGATGTTGGTATAAGCTCTGCGTTGCATCAAGGAATACGCCACTCATTTTAATACATATTTTACAAACAAACGTTACCAAATTATAGTTGCACTTGTACCTTGACAAGCGAAAATATAACACTAAGTGATTTATGCAACAAAGTTTAGACACTAATTAATTAAATTACTAAAACCACACATTAATTAATTTGTACTAAAACTTATGCTTTATTTACAAATACTCCTTTAATAAATGTATTCGCAATTTAATATTTTTACCAAATTTTGGCAAAAATAATTAAATAGGTTTTGTGCCATGTGTAAATGTTACGCTTTATTTTCGTGGTGATGCGTGATTGTGATAAAGTCAAGCTAAATTTGAACTTGCACATTTCTGCTTAACTTAAGATCAACTCATAGAAACTGTAGAAGGAAAATTTGATGGATATTATTGGCAAATAGCCATAACTTGAAAAAGAAAATATTTTGTAAGTATAAGAAATAAAAGAAACAGATAATACGGCATAGAACATTATAATTTGGTATAATCAAAGGTTTTTAAACATTTTCTTAAACTTCAGCTTCCATTAGGATCCAGATTTAAACAACGACTACTTGAATACATTTGTAATTATTTACTTCCTTTTGTGGAAACACTAATTTTGTTAAAAATCCTGTTAGGAATTTATAAGCAATTTCAATGATACGAATCCAATATATTACAACTGACATCTATTCTTACTATAATCGGCTTCTTTTCAATGGGTTGCCACTGTTTTGATTTCTCATATTAAGTTCAAGATGATACGAGATATCCTCACGCAATTTAAATTTGGGCGACATCTTCTTTCGCGCCGTTAAAATTTCAACATCTTTACTAATTAATTATATCGATATATTTATCACATTTAGCAATTCTTATTTGCATAGACATACTGCAATTAATCACTTAAAGCACAAATAAATCAAAATAGAAATCTATGCAAGTTTAAGAAGATGTTTAACTATCTCTGCTTATACTATGCCAAGATTCATATATTAACAGAAACCAGAGGCGAGAGCTACATAGGAAATAGATAAAATGCATAATTTATAAATCTTAAACGTAGCAAAGAATTAAGGTAGAAATAAGTTTAAAAAATGTAATTCAAATATGTACAGATAAGTAACCCCTAAAAAAGGAAAATATTTAAAACCAAATTCATAAGCGAAATGTCATATCACAGTTCAAATATCTAGGTAATTAAAGAACATAAATTGTGCAAGTCAAGTCAGCACATCAGTAAAACGCAATAATTAGATTGCAACTAAGGCTGTCAGCAAAACCTTCTGTGTCATTCATTTACGTAATAAACTTATATTATAAATAAGGAAGCCCAAAATTAAGATTAACCATGACAAAAAAATAAGAATAACAAGACGGAAAATTATAAATTAAGTTATAAAAATTAATTTAAGTTAAGATCAGAAAATAACTATTGATGTAATGCATAATTGTTACAAAACAACCAGACACCAAAAATCTGGACTTTAAATCCACTACGTAATATGAACGTCACACAAAACATATGCATATAAACAGTTTATGTAAGAAAAATAAACGAGTCGTAAATCTGAATTTTTACTTGATCACTGCGACCCCCTTTCAAGGTCTAAAGCCTATATTTAGGGTTGTTGAGGCCGACCATACCCTTGAAAGCATCAAAGCGTCTAGGGGGATTAATATACACCCCTTGAAAGATCCTAGCTTTTTTTGGACAACAGAATAGTTGAGGCTGACTACTCCTTTCGAAAAGTGAGTTCTTTCCTCATAAGACGCAAAGTGCGGAGAAGCTGTTCTATGATTTATTGTCCCTTTCCCTTACTCCTTTTACTTTCCTTACAAAATATCTTCTATTTCAAATAATACAATATATTTATCAGTAATATCCATCGAATATTCTTTCTATTGTTAGGCTGTTTCTACGGCTTGACCTTAAGTTAATCCGAAATGTGGAAGTTTAAACGTAACTTGACATTATCATAATTATGAGAATGACATACAACGGAACTTGTAATACATGAAATATATTAATGAGACAAAGATTTATAAAAAGCGGCCTAACTAATATTGTTAAGGAAATGCAATTACGAAGTATTACATTTATTATTTATATAAATAAAATAGATAATTAACAATTGACATAGAAAAATAATTAACAGCAAGTTCTTCAATTGATTATCGATAATTGCGAATCAATAAGTGATTGAAAATGCTATTTTATATAATTATTCTAAAAATAGAAATGAAAAACAGCTAAATTTTTTCACCTTTCCTTACTCTATATTAAAAATAAGTAAAAGATAGCGTATTGTTTTCGACCAAAATTTTCGATGTCGAAATTTTAGCGGATCCGCTGGACCCGAAAATCATTTTTTAGAAATTGGTCTGTGTGCGTGTGTGTATGCGTGTGCACGTGCGTGTGGGCTCGGGTGCTTGCTCGTGCATTTACGCGTGCGTGAAGTTTACAGTCACCCCACCACGTAACCGCAACCATTTCACTAAAATTGCATAACCAGATATGCTACTTTAACGTATGTGATTCTTTGGTTTCCCGAAATTTTCTCGAAACAATTATTTTTCAACTAAACTTATTCAATGCCCTTTGATATAATCTAGGCGATTGTTCAAACAACTGTGTGTAAGTCGAGTAACCGAGGTATCTTTCCCATAAACTCTGAATAATATAACTATGAAAGTGAAAGTCCTAGCTGCACGAAAATTTATATCTGAAATCATAGCTATCCTTGTACGAAAATCAAGAAGTTGGTTAAAACTGCAAAACCTGAAGTACCACTTTATTTCTGTCATTTTTAGAGATTTCTCGAATTTTGGTTTTTCGCAATTTTTTTAAATTTTGCATATATATTAGCTATTTAATTCCGTTTTATAATAACTAGGTCGTTTCTTTAATAAATTTCTGAAAATCGAGTAACCAGAAGTACTATTAATAATTAAATTATTAATTGTGAACAACATAGCAAATTAAAGCTCGTAGAAAAATAAAAATCTAGATTGGAGTTTGTTACCTTCTGATTTACGACTACAAGAATTTAGTTAAAATCGATTGACCGGAAGTACCACTTTATTCTTGCTATTATTTTTTAAAGATTACTACGATTCTTACGTCTTTGCTTGCATTTTTTATGAATGCTTCATTTTATCTGAGAAAAATGCGTTGAAACGAGTTAGCGGTAATATTTTTTGGAGCTAATCGGCGTTTTAAGCTTTGGTTCGGTGACCATTGCAATTGTCGTACCCAAAATATAAATCGTGTACCCCAAAGGTATGAAATAATGGTATTGCAGGTTTAACCAGACGTTGTATCAAAAAATGTTTCAAATAAAAGTTGTCTAACAAAATATTTCACATATTTTGACGTAAAACTAAACATTTTATGATGACGTGATTTGGAGTTATGACGTCATCAATACTTTTTTTAAATGGAACACCTTGTAAATTATTGGTTTTCTGCATTAGTCTAAGTAATACCTTTTAAAATGGTACAAAGTTTAAACGGTGTAAGATTAACATTTTGCGAGATATTTGAATGCTAATTAATAAATAGAAAGACCGAGAAAGGTACTAATTTTTTATTACTTAAAAACAATAGCTTGTAAAAAACAGAACATCTATCTTAATAAATGTTCGAAATGTTGTCCATTAACAGCGAGACAATGACCCAATCGGTCAGAAAAGACACCAGCTTAATTTCTTAAGGTGTCGGGCAAAATTTGTGCTATTTCAACTTGTATCCGTTGTTCCAATTCAGAACATTAGAGCGGTTTCTGTAAACTTTATTTTTCAAGTGGCCCCATAAAAAATCACAAAGCGTCAGGTTGAGAGATCAGGGTGTCCATTCCTCAAAAGCTCTTCAGCTTATCCAACGATTAGAATATACTTTATTTAAGTACCTACGCACATTTAATTAGAAGTGAGGTGGTGCCCCATCTTGTTATTATTGTTAGGAAATAGGGCTATACAAGATGGAATTATTTGTTCTTGTAGCACTTGTAAATGCTGATCGCTAGTAAGGCTTCCATGAATAAAAAGGGACCAGTAATGTAGCCACCACAGATTCCTTCTAAAAAGTTCAGTTTCTGTGATATTTGTGTGTAAGTTTCAAACATCTAATGAGGGTTACTAGCGGACCAGTACCTACAATTGCGCCTATTCACTCTTCCATTTGGATAGAAAGTGGCTTCATTAGAAAAAATAATTTCATTCACAAAGTTTGGGTAGTTGTTAATTCGTTCCATCATGTATTCGCAAAATTCAACACGTCTATCATAATCATGTTCGAATAACTCTTGCAATAAAATGGGTTTATAGGGATGCTGTTTTTCCTTTTTTAAAATGCGATGTATGGAACCTTTGCTTACATCGTGATTTAAAGCTACTTGATGAGTCGATGAGTGTGGGTTTTCAACCAGTTCCATTAACAAATTTAGCCTCTTATCATCGCTTGTCGCATCGTTAGATCAACTAATTTTAGGAACATCTCTAACATGATCAGTTTCTCTAAACCGCTTTAGAGTCTTTCTGACAATCGGCTCACGATTTGCATACATCTCATTAACAAGAGCATATACTTCCTGTTATATTGTCCTTCGTTCTCCATAACCAATCATCATTAAAATGATAATTCTTTTTTTTCTGTTAAATGTACCATTTTACACTAACAATTACTACTACAAAACTTGTGACGGTTTACTGCCTTTTATTGATAACAATGAAAACAATTTCCATAGGGTCCTAAACTTATCAACATTTTTACGATTAGCACTCCAATAATCTCGAAAACTGTTAACTTTATACCATTTAAACCTTATAGAATTTTAAAAGGTATTACTTAGATTAATGTAAAAAACCAATAATATACAGGGTGTCTCAATTAAAAAAGTATTGATGACGTCGTAACTACAAATGACGTCATCATAAAGCTCGTGTGTTATCTCACAACAAATTTGTGTTACTGAAAATGTTTTTGGGAGTAATTAAAATTTAAATTGCAGAAGTGGCTGTCTACACAAACGTATATTAATTATGCGGATCTGTTTTGCAACTGAAACTGTTATTCTTAACAGCTAAAATTGGTTGCTATTTTCAATATCAATTGTTTTCCTAAAATTGATATTGTGTAAATTATTCTTAATTAGTAGCTAAAAGCTATACCAATATTATTATTTGTTGTTATTATAGCAACAGCTACTTTAGGTGTAGTTAATACGAGTGACTCGTTATTTTCAAATTAGCTCTAACCGTGATGATCTTACCTTTCAATATACTTGGAATGGAAACCCAAGAAGTGTTTTAGGGAAGCAACCTGAGTTTATTTTAGTTTTGAAAATATACAATAAATGATTATAAAGCGATTGATTTTTGTTGCTTTCAAAACTCGCGTATTTGAAAATACCATATAATATAATATTATGCAAAGTACTTCCTTTCGCTGGCTATATCTTTTTCATAACTTTTTGACAATTGATGGATACTATTATAAAAGAACTGTTCGTCCTTGGAGGCGATCCATTCATCGATACACTTTAGGGCATCTTTGACATTTCTGAACTGTAGCACAGAAAGGCCGTGCGCCATCAATTGAAACAAATCTTAATCAGTTGAGGCTATCTCTGTTGAATATGGTGAAGTGCTTTAAACGTTTCCTGGAACGGTTTTGTAACATATGACATTGCATTGACTTGCTAGATAATCACTTTGTCGTGTCTTTATGTTTTTCTTCAAAGGTCGGGTTAAATTCATTAGTTGTCGTTGATAACGTTCAGAATTAAACTATTAAACTTTTCACCGAATTTCAACAGCTTGTAATACAAAACGCCTTTCTGGTCCCACCAAAACAACATTACCTTACAACCATCAATATTCGGCGTTCGCTGCGATGCTGATGGTTCACCTGTCCTTACATACAATTCTTTGCGTTTGGGATTCTCAAAATAAACTCATTTTTTATAACCGGCAGTAATTCGATACCAAAATAACGTCTTTTTGAATTTCGTATTATGCACCTCTTGGAGGAGTGTGATTAAAGTTACATAATACAGCTCGGGATATTATTAAAGATAAATTTGTATAATTAGGGCAGAGAATCGTGAAGGCTCTGAAGTTTTGTAGCACTGAATCCTGTTTATATTCCAATTTTTATCATTTTTCCATGAAATATGCAAATAACAAACCCTATTTAACATTTGGTAGCTAAAATTTTATGTGTGTAAAAAGATTCAGTTAACAAAATGGAGGTAGCGAATTTTTAAGTGCGATTTATGTCCAATAAATAATTTTTTTTGGAATAAACATTATACTAGTAATAATGAAGGTGTATAAAACATTTTGGTGCTATTTTCTAGCCATTTAATTGAAATTTTTGACATTTTGAAAAACTTTGTTTTTCAAATTTAGTTTAGTTTTAAACCATGACTATTCTTCAACCCCAAAATATTAAGGGATGCGTCCAGCATAGACACTTGATAATATTTGAAGCATTAACGTACCATTATAATAGAAATTAGATCCTGCATTAGAAAATTATATCCAAAATAATGTCACGGTCTCGCCTTAACATAAATATTCATTTCTATTTCTTTTATATGTTTGTATATGTTTATATGTTTAGGTACACTCTGTATATCTCTATGTATAATGTCTTTTATAATAAATACGTATAGGATTTTTAATATTAAATAATCAAAATTCGTTTTTGTGGGTATTTAGATATATTTATCTTAATAATAACTCTTTCTGTTATGTTAGTATTTAAAAAGAACGGTTACTTTTAATTAATTTGAATAATTTAAAGAATTCGTTTCATACAATTTTTTTATCCATTAAGTATCGCTATCTGACGTGAAGGTTAGGAAATATAAAAATTCGTTTCAAAATTTTAAATTCAATAGAATGCAGTTTCTTATCTTTTACTTTTTTGTTGTTTTTGGTGTGAATCGCTTTGAACGAACACTTGTTGCTTTTCTTTACTAACGTTTAGACGCATAATGTGACGAATTAGAATTTCTTACTCTTATTGTTAAAAAAGGCGTTGTTTATATTCGATACAACGGTAAGCTCTAATTAATCCTTCTTTATCTGATGAGTAATTCGGTTTTGGTCTGTTTTTTAGTTTGACTGATAGGACCTTACTCACGCGGCCCTAATTATACCATGGGCTTGCTGGATTCGGAAGATAGATATATTATAAGATGGTGATGTAACACAAGCTGCTCGTTAAGCCTTTCTGTTATCTGCTATACTGACGAATGAATTTCTTAAGGTCGTAAAAATTTTAATTTGCTAATAAATCTTTATCTTCGTGTTCTCCCTATTATGAGAATTGAAACGAAATGGAGTGGAACCGTTTTAGCATATAGACGAAATCATCCTTATAAATTACTGAATAATTTTTAAATGTTTTACGCGTCGATAATGAATTACCTTCCTTAATGCCTGTACAGACGTAATTTGTAGCGTCAAGTTATATCCTCACCAACATGTGCGAGTTCCGATAAGTTATAAAGAATAAAAGTTCTACGTTAAATTTGCTTGTGTTTATATATAAGATTTTCTATATATTTTACGTAATGCAGACGAAATTACTTATTATCTTCAGTTTTAAAAGTACTTATTATGTAAAATAATTGCGTCGATATTTGCTTGCTTTTCAAAAATTATATATTTCTATTTCAGTGATAATCCATAGCTTAACAATCATTGCAAGATATAAGATTACAGTGACAATCTATCTAAAGTGTCATTTTAAATTGCTTTCAATATACAGGGTATGCACAATGCACACATGCAATATAAATGTATTTCTCTAGAGAAAGGATATTAAATGCTAATTCTTTTTATTTAAAATTAAGTATTAATCATGTCTAGTCTGTAATAGAATGAACTTACTTTAGATGATTTTTTGGCTTCTTTGTTGCGTGTATTGTTTAGCTCGCTTACGCGAATATTTATTTTTACCGTCAATTTTTATAAATTTACTTTCAATTTGCAGACGCTCTTATTCTTAGCTTTCACTAAGAAATTCATTATAACTATCAACATTTTGTATTATTTTGGCCTTTTTGGTTAACCAACGTATTGTTTATTGCACCTTTTCCTATGAAATCATTTTATTTAAATTTAAAGAAACGTAATATCATATTTAGTACATACGAGGTCTCAATGAAGTATTCTAGGCTAGCTTTGATCTATAAAAAGCATTTCAATAACCCTTTTGCTTGTTAAACGCGTCCTTAACCAGGATATAAAATACCGTTAATACCTTATCAAATTTTTTTTGTACATAATGATATTATGCTATATGTTCACTCGTTATTTAAGGGTTTGAATAAATGCCCATTTATTTGCTTATATTGACTTGTTCTAATTTCTCATATGCTTCCGTTTTCTACTTTAAATGAATTTAGGTTTCCTTAGGTACGATTACTCCAGATGCTGAACACGTACTGCAAATGATTTTATTTTAGGTGTACATCTTGTAGTTTAGGTGTTTGCCTGTTGCTGTTAATGTGAACGACTGGCGGCCTGCTATTATTGTTTTTTTCTTACCTTTTTTTAGGAAAACTTCAACTTAATTCGAATCACTGGACTTTCGCTGAGAAGTATATTCTATTATTTTTTTTTATCATCATAGATTACACCATACCCCCCCTACTTTACCGCTTTGTTCCTGAGCTAGTTAACGTGGCAATACATAAACTTCTTTTTAGCAGTTTTGGCCTGGAATTTTGCTATAATCTTAGCTAATTTCAGTAGATTCACAACTGTTGAAGGGACATGTTGTTACTCAAGTTAGATAATTAAAATTCTTTTTAATCAGGGTGATTAAAGGTGAACCAAGTGTACAGAAATAAAAATAAAACAATTGATTATAGAGAAATTCTACGACAAAGCAATATAATTACAATTAATTTGAAGAAAATAAAATGTTTAAGTAAAAGTTAAAATTAACTGCAATAAATTTAAAGAGAAGATTGTGAAATAAATGTGAATTAAGCTAATTTATAAATATTTACCTGTATAAAGCTGTAAATTCATTTAATTTTATGTAAATAATAAAATCCATATCTGATGAAATTAACGTCGAATTTAATAAATAAAGAAAATTATTTTAATTTAAAATAAATGGAGTTATAGTGTATCCGTTTATAAATGTCCTCTAAAGGATTAAATAATGAAATTTTAACACTCGAGTAGGGTAAATATAGATAATATGGGAAAAGTAGCT